>JAGFPH010003346.1:115383-144257 GCA_018207615.1 Philaenus spumarius | reverse complement strand
GGATCCCGAGTCTGGAACACCAAGCTTTTGGTAAGTAAAGATGTTTTTATTTATTTTGAAATACTAGAATATTGCAATATTAACCTACTGCTCAAATAAGTAATACAGTACCTGGGTGACCGAGCAACGCTCGGTATTTTTTTTAATTGTCTCTCTATTATATAAAAAAGTTTTTCTACTTCTTCTTCTCATAATTATAAAGTAATAAGAATATCTACTATCTAGCGAAACCACTGCCAAGGGAACAATATGAAATTGAAATTGAAATTAATTTATTCTTCCTTTTTACAAACCTTGTAAAATATAATACATGCATTAAACATAAACATAAGACATTTTAAACAAAGTAATAAATTAAATATACAAAGGGAAAAATTAGGTACCCTCTATAGGAATCCTGTAATGAGGGTTACCTTTACTTCAAAAACAAAATAAAATTTATTATATCAGAGTACTGAATAGCATATAACAGAAACAGTGAATTATAAGGAGTTTTACAGCAAACATTTTCTTTTTGTATAAGCATTTTTTATAGAGCAGATGAGATAAACTGGGCTTAGTCAAATTTTAAAACTTTTAAATAAATAATAATGTTTTTTGCATTTGCGGCTCTTCCTGTAGCGCAAGAATCAAACAAAGCATACAAATTGAAAAATAAATACAGTAAAAGAAATTTTTAGAAAACTAGAAAACAAAAGTGAGTTGGATTATATTACTTATTTAGGAGAGTGTCTACATTGTCGAGACTGAGCAGCCAAGATTTCAAGCATCTCATGAATTTTGGTTGCCTAGTACAATGTTTGATATATACTGGTAATTTTGTGTACAATTTCGGAGCTATATAAGAAAAAGAATTCATAAAACTTGTCAGCCTAGGTTTTGGAATAGGCAAATTGTGCATAGAACGGAGCGATAATTTATACGTATTATATACAGTGGGAAATTGTCCACTTCTTCTGTAGAAGACACTAAGAACTTTGTATATAAATAAATTTTTAAGTGGTAGTAAAGATAAACTATGAAAAAGAGGTCTTGAAGGTTCAATTTTGTTTTTATTTTGTATGATACGGATTTTGCCTTTTTGAATTATTTTAATAGGATACAGGTTTGTGTTGTAAGCAGTTCCCCAGCAAATAATTCCATATTCCAAACTGCTTTGGGCTGCTTTGGAATATCTACTATCTAGCGAAACCACTGTCAAGGGAACGGGTTTGTAAAAATTAGCGGGGAAAATTTTCAATTTTCAAATGAGTCGTTTATAAAAATACGAGTTTTCCTGAGGTAGTGGTTTTCACCAATCGATTTTTTAGACCCAAAAGCCTCATATCCCAAACTTTCAGCAAAATCTTTCCGCTGGATCCCGAGATTGTTCGTACAAACAAACAGACATTGCTCGTATTAGAGTATAGGATATACAAGAAAGCGAGAAACATGATCTATTGAAGCCTAAAATATACAAGAAAGCGAGAAACATGATGTATTGAAGCCTAAATCACAATCTACACCAGATTCCAAGTTCACCGTGCAGTTCAGAGCGCCCATAAGCCTTGTTATCCTTACTACAGTCTCAGCGATAATAGCCGACTAAAAAACACCAACTCTCATGCAACGCTCGGTCAGTTGATGCAACCCGCATGACAATATGTGATGTTCGCTGTAATGGTAGTAGCATGTCTATTCTTCCGTAAGACCTGTACTGCACGAAGAACGTGGAATCGAGTGTAGGTTCTAACTACGTAAACCTTACTGGGTATCTAAAAATTCAATAATGAGGTAGATCCTGTGGCTTTAGCCGACAAAGTCTTCTTATACACAGTTCCGTGTCGAGTAGCTGTAAAGCTTAACATGATTAAGGAGTCTCTTCTGATGTCTATTTGCATAATCCGTTACAACGTCTTCTACTGATTTCAAATTTAAGTCCGAATGTAGGTCTTCATTACGCTGATACCATCTTGCGTTGGTCATTGCACGAATTATACTATTTTGGCTTCTTTGTACCGTCAGTCGATTAGATTTTTTTGTACATCCCTAAAGTTCTACTCCGTATGTAAAAATTGGTCTGATTATTGTTAAATAAAGTAGTCGCTTATTGTAAAGGTCCAATTGTGATTTCCTGCCAATTAGCCGGTACATTTGACGTATTTTAAGGCGAATCCTATCTACTTTTTTTTTCACGTGGAGTTTCCATGTAAGGTGTTTATCAAGATGCATTCCTAAATATTTAACCGAATCATGTAGCGGTATTAGCTTGCTATTTATATAAATGCATTGCCTAGTATCATAGATCATGAATAATAAAATAGATCATACATGCATACGGGGGCTGTGTGCCGAAAAAAAGGTTGTCGGGAAAATAGTGCATGATCGCGCCGCGAGGTAGCGCTAGGGAGAAATCATTGGTAGCATTGGTGTTTCACACAGCTTCCATCGTTTCCCCAATAGATAGCGCCACTATCGTCGAATTTCCAGTGGAACGAAATATTGCATTGGGTCGGAGTTCTGTTAGGTTATCCAAATACAATGCTAGTATCTAGGTAAGTAAAGATTTAATGGCTTAGAAACTAAAAACAATTTTGTTACAACTACTATTACTAGCAGAAAGCTCCTCCACAGTTTCACAAATTAAGGTAAATAGTAATAAATGTACAAATCATATTATTAAATTTATATTAAAACACGAATTATGATTAAGGTTAAAAAGAACCATCATGACTTGGGCCTACCCTAAACTCAAAAGTTATAATAGGCCAAGGATTCAACAAAATAGTATGCAATAATTGAAATAGCCCTCTCGGTCAGATTTAACTAAAGTTATAGGAAACTAGCTGGCCCGACCCGGCTTTGCACGGATAGACAAATCAACCTGATACTAATAATTAGCCCAAGTGTTTTAGTTCATTGTATTAAAAAAAAAAAAAATGTTCATTGTAGGCCTAACCTAAAATTATATTCAGTTTTTGATCCAAATCAGTTGTTGATCAAAATCAGCTGTTTTAAGCTTTTCATTCGAACAGCTGTTTTTTGTGCCCATGATAAAATCAAAAGAAATCTTTCTTCTTCCTTAAGATTGACCTTCCATAAGATTAACATTGAAAATTTGAGGGCCACTGGGGCGTAGTCCTTATCACTAAGGGGTATGAAAAATAGATGTTAGCCGATTCTCAGACCTACTCAATATACTCACAAAATTTCATGAGAATCGGTCAAGCCGTTTCGGAGGAGTACGGGAACGAACATTGTGACACGAGAATTTTATATATAAGATGATTTCATTTAGCATAATATACGTTTTTGCTCATTAATTGATAAAGAAAACAATATAACAACAGCTTTTTGAATTATAATACAGTAAGCCATTTTCGTTGAGTTCTTTTGTTATTTTGTTAAATTAAAAAAAAAAAATGTTGATTGTAAAGAATAAACTGCTTCCAAACTTTCTTAATTAAAAGTAATTCTGTCCTAAGCTGGTGATAAAAATGAACTATTTGTTATTTTATTCAAATAGTTCTTCTTTTTTGTAAGTCGTAGCTAACATTTTAAATAAAATTTAGTCAAATTCATGAACCATTAAGCCCAATTTTGGACGATTTCGGTAAATCTATACGCATGGCGAATTAAACTGCCAAATCAATCATTAAAATTCATTCTGCAGATTCTGAAAACTCAGCGTGACAAAAATCTTGTTTGTGTATTAATATGAAGAACAAACGTGTAGACACATTGTCTATTTAGCCCCTTTTCATTTTATACACAAGCAAATATTTACATCTTGACAGGTCTCCAAGTTTCCCACATAAAATACTAAGTTGATGTGTTTAACAATGTTAGTAAAAATGTAATTTAAGATTTACACATAAACATTACACCAGCTCAAATGATGTAATCGTTTAAGTCATTTGCGGATCCAGGGGGTGGGCTGTGGGGGCTGCAGCCCCCCTTCTTTGGGTTATTATACTTTTGTTTTATTTATTGAATAGTCTCAGACAACATAACTTTTATCGAATATTTCACCCACTAAATATTAACCAATCTCAATAAAACAAAAACCATTGGAAAGGAAATGTTAACTTTAATTTTTTAATGGAACTTTAATTTTTGTATTTACAAATTTCTTCCAAAACGTATATTAACATTGTAATCATCGTTGTAATATTGTAGTCTAAATCAAATGATGCCGCGCGAGAAAGCACAAGCAATGACTCAAACTCGTCACTTTTTAAAGGCACATAACCGTTAAACAGACTTGTTTTGAGAAGAAGATAAGGACACTTATGGGTTGTTCAAGATTTGAACTTTCTACCACGATCTTTTTTTTTTTTTTTTTTTGAAGGGGAGGAATGCTCTTACGCAGACCCCTCAGCCAGCCTGAGAGGTACTCCAATCATTCGTCACATTTATAGTTTCTTAGATATGAACTTTTCTGTAAACCCTTGCAATTGGACAGTTTTTAACCAATGAGAAAGCACATTTTGCAATCGATGCATCTATTACAAATCGATATATTTGTATAATGATTTTTATATCTATTTGAAGTGTAAGTTATATATTTTCGTTTGATATAAGGAAAACCTGGTTTAGTGTTCCGAAGCTATTCGGGTATTTCCGTGAAATATGTACATTTACAACGCCCTAGCATTGTTAAGCCGTTACATTTTCCCGTCTGGCTGGATCTGTATACTTTAGGTTTGTCAGATTTTTGTTTAGTTGTTCTAATAAGGCTATTTAAAATTTTCAAATATACAGTTCAATTTTATGATTTATTCTCTACAATTTGTTACAATGAAATTCCATTTGTGGGAAAAGCATATAATCCTTAATTTTTTTCAAAATGGGTGCTCGTGAAATAGTCTTAAAAGACGTTTTCAAGCATTGTATTCCAAAAAATTATTCTATTACACCCCCCTCCCTCGTATAGGAGACAGCCCCCTCCTTGAAAACCGGCTGGATCCGCCCATGGTTTAAGTTAGTATTCCCAGAAGCTGTAGAATCTCCGTGTTGACGTCAGTATGAAGTTCTTGTGCTTCGCTCCCAATCATTTGGCTTCTTCTCTGACTAGCAAACTGTAATTCGTCATTACGGTAATACCATGGGCATCAACAATATATCTTAAAATTTTACTATGAAATACTTGAATTTTAGTGTTCAATTTCTTACTACCATGCATGCTTAAGAACTTGCTTGTATACAACAAGCTTATTATGCACTTTTAATAAGACCAAATTCAAGTGGCATACTCAAACTGAGTTTTCAAATTGTCTTTACTCCAACACTGATCTGATATTGACACAACCATCTTTAGTTTTTACATTCACCACCAGAAACATTTGTTGTCATCAAAGATGTGTTTCAGATATAAATTTCAAATAAACTGATAAGACGTGGAATTCTCGTTTACAAGATTTGGTTACCTACATTATTTCATGTCAAACTAAACGAAACTACTTTCGGCCTAACACCTAGTACAGTTAGATGACTCTACATCAAAATCAGATGATTCTAGCGCTATAGACCGAAAAGTCAAGGGTCCCATGCCATCAGACAGGCCATAAGAAAGCCTAAAATAAGTTATATTCGTTCGGATTCAATATTACTTCTTAATTTCATTCTAAATGATACATGTAATCCAGATGTATGTAACCTTAAAACTTTGTATTCACTCATGGAACTAAATACAATGATCTATAATACGCCCAAACAGAACTGTCTAAACAGAACTGAAATTAAAACAGATGCGGTTGGGTTCAAGGCCGTAGCCGGGGGGGGGGGGATCAAACCCCCCGAAATTTAGCAGTAAAAATTAATACTAGGTTTAAAAAGTGCAAGTTAAATTATAAAATAACCAACACAACATTTGATCCAGCAACATATTTCACATGATACTTATTTTTGGAAAGCTTAATTAAACTACAACGTACAATACACATGGATGCTGTAGGTTACAGCCTTACTCTCTTGTGAGCTTGGTCTCATCTATTAAATAAGAAAACTATGAAGGTTCAACAAAACTACTTTACTCTAACAAAACAAAATCATTCATCATCCTTACAACCTATAATATTTTATATGGGTAACTATATCAAAATTTTAAAAATAAGCATGAAAATTGGTGTTTAACACGTTCACTGCTACGCAAATTTCGTATTTCCTACGCTAGGAGCTGACCTTTCGTTTTTTATATTTATAGCCCAAATGCGTAGAAATTACTTTATTTTTTTATTTTTGAACCTTTCTACGTAGTAATCGCTAATATTTTAAAGCGGACGCACATGTGTGTCCATAGCACTTGGGTTTAAAATTGGCGTGCGAAGCACGCAATGTTATGTATATTGAAAACAGTCCCAATACGTTGGGTTTCCGCTCGAAACACGCAATGCACTGTGTAATGAAAAATATTCCCAATACGGGGGTTGGCGTGCGAAGCACGCAATGCACTGTGTATTGAAAATACTCTCAATACGGGGGTTGGCGTGCGAAGCACGCAATTCACTGTGCGTCGGCCGCTTCTCATAGTGTTCAGTGTCAAGCTCACATGTGCGTCCTTGTAAATTTCAAATATACTCTGATGTGACCAACTCATATACTTTCTAAGAAATCCCTACTTTATCAAGTATGTTTTTAAAAAGTGATGATAAAATTATTCTTTTTTAGTTCAAGTAGTCTATTATTAGCTCACTTTCGCAATAAGCGAAAATAGTGGATAAGTGTACAATGACTAGCAAAATCAGTTTGCATGGCCCCTTACCTCATCCCAAGGCGCATTAAAGAAGGTGTGTGCATGCGCAGCTTCTCCCTCCACTCCAGCCTACCCGTGACGTAGACTGCTACACAGTCGGAGATCCAGTCTAGACTCCTTCCCCATATTTACCGCCGAAACCTGTACGACGTTCAAGCTTTTTTGACGTCAAATTATGTTATTAATTATAGGCAACATAGTGTATTATTGTAATAACATTTCTTATAATTGATAACCATTAATTACAATGCTTTTTTGTGCCGTGTTTGGCTGCGGTAACTCAAACAAAAAAGACAGCTTTTTACGAGTAAGGTTTCATCGATTCCCAATAAATGTTGATCTATGAAATAAAAAGCTACACTAACCCTGATTAACATAGGCTATAATTGATTTTAATAAAAAAATTTTGTATTTCAATATTTGTAAATTTAGTCGGAAAAAATCTTAGGTTAGACCTAGAATGATGAACCAACACATGTACTGTATTTACATTCATTACCACCGTGACCAATTGAATGAAATGACTGTTTGCTCCAATATTTACATTAACAGCTGATTTCATACTTTGAAGCAATTATTTGTATTTTTAACTTTTAGTTTAGGTTTTTATTAAAGTGTAGACCTGAGCCTTGCTGGTTCTTTTAACCTTTATTATAACTGCTGATATAAAATATACGAAAAATTTTATTTAAACATTTAACATTGTTTACCATCTTAGCTTTGGGGTTATTATGAATCCTAAATAATTATTATAAAGAAAACATAAAATGATTATGTGTTAGAAGGTTCCAACGAGGTTGGCGTGCGGAGCACGCAGGCGTTTCCCTATTTTTTGTATATTTTGGATTTATAACTAAAAAAAATAGTAGTCATCTTTTTATTTATTTATTTTTTATTTAATAGTTTGATGTATAACTCTTTTTACAAAAATATATAACCCTAAAATATGCTAGGATACAATTCAAAACAAATAATTACAAAATTATTTTAGTACAGTAAAAAAAATATTTGTTAGTCAAATTTAAGATACATAAGTAACCGTGACAAAATTTTTACATAAGTAATTTAGGGTTAATACTGAAATAAAACTCAATGTTGTATTCACCACGATTTTTTATTTATCACCTAGACTACTATTTTTAAATTATTTCATTGATAATTAGTTTATATTTATTTTTATTTATTATTTATCCTTGGGTAGGCTAACTAAAAATCACAATTTTAGATAATTTAAATTTTTGAAAGTAAATTTAGTAGGCCTAGTAAACATAACAAAACCAATAAACTGGAAAAATCACCAACTTATTGATGGTAAAAGGTTTTACCCTATAGAGCTACTTAAATTTGCCAACACTTTAAAAATTCATATTTATAGGTTAAACAAAATTTACCTGTTCACAACAATGTGAATAATAAATAACGAAGAGAAATTAGAACTAATAACAAATTAGATTAGCGTACATTCAATCACCGTAAGAAGCGAGTAACTATGTATGGTTCTGATTACAATCTTATTTATATAGGACAGCTACAACTTTCATAAAAAAATATGTCAGTATTTACTACAATTTATTCTCTACATTTCTATGTCTTTGAATGCCTCCCGAAAGTAATAGTAAAAAACTTCCTCACTTAGGGTAATTTTTATGTCATTCAAACCCGTATATTAGATTTAGACTTGTTTCAAAATTATACGCCTAGGAATATTTGACCATGGGCATAGATCATTTTAATGCTCACTTTATTACCTTTCCATCGATACCAAAAACATAATTTTTAGACAACCATAAAGTATTTAATTCGCAGTTTGAGCAAAAGCTTACAATTGCGCTCGGAACTACTGGTTCAGTGTGTAACACGTGACGTAGCTGCGCGAGCCGGACGAGTTTACGCTCCTCGATGCACACACCTTCTTTAATACGCCTTGACCTCATCCATCCTACTATTGTCACGCAATTAATCACTCCCAAGCTATTACTTTGTGTAAGGAAAATCATTTTATTTAGTTTCTTCAGTTAATACATAATTTTTAAATACATCTGATGAATCATTAATAAAATTATGAAATACAATAACCCAAACACAAAAACAAACAGTACGGAAATTGTAATAGTTTTAAATGTTTTATCTATATATATATATATATAAAAATCTCGTGTCACAGTGTTTGTTATCGAACTCCGCCGCAACGGCTTCACCGATTTTTACGAAATTTTTGTGTATATTTGGTAGGTCTGAGAATATGTCGTAGGCTATTTTTTATACCCCTAGGTGATAAGGGTTGTTAGTAACATCCCTTAAAACAATACATATTAAATTGTATACTTTCCTTAAAGCTACAGAGCTGAAATTTTGTTTACTTACGTCTTACAAGATACATGTAAAATTTAATCCAGTTTTATATTTTGTCACTTTCTGCTAAGGGGTGAAAATGTAGTAAACAACCCCTAAAACTATAAATATTAATTTTGAATGCCACCTAAGGCCGTGAAATTTGGTACACATATTCCTCACAGGCGCTAGAGGCTCACTAAGAAAGGATTTTAAAATATGTGTAGTCTAGAGGCGCTGCCCATGCTCACTTCTCTCACCAACCCCCTCGACGACTTTTGGCGAAGCAAATGCAAACATTTTACTGCATACTCTGATATTTTAACAGAAATGACGATTTGATAGGACAGAGGCACATATATATATCGAGGTAGAGTGGAGGGGGTAGCGGTGACCTGGATCCTGGCGCAACGGGTATAACAATAATTTTGCCACTTTGTCCAGTTATTCAAGGTTATTTTTGTTTACGTTTCGGGTGAAGCAGAGTGGCCGAGAGGCTAACGGCGCTCGTCCTGTGTCAGTTGAAACTTCCACTAGATGATTATATTCGAACCTACTGGTTACTGGTGCTCCAACTTGTATAGGACGAATACAATTAATTTTAACGAATTATTCATTCATAGAAAAGCTTTTAAATGTGTCCTTAATTTTAACATAGGCGAAGGAATTATCAGTAACATTTTGTGGGCGGTAGGCAACAACAGGTCTTATCGATGTAAAGGGGTCCCACACAAGATCAGTTTAACTGTATAATTTATCACGTGTGACGTCACGTCAAACTGAGGAAACTGCGCAGTTCTGGCAGATTTTTACGCAGACTTTTGGTAAACAATGTTTCTGCTTCTGTAATACACAATCGCTTTCAGTTGCATTTAATGAAAGGCTCCATTGTCCCGCTATAGTAAGTAACGAGTGATTATAAAGGCATTCATTTCCTAGACAAAACTGATCAGGTGATAACGTGATATTGACATGCTCTTTTACTAGGATTATGTTTATATTAAATTTGTTCTAGTTATCTACATATATAAAAGCGAAATACCAATCACTCACTCACTCACTGACTCATCACGAAATCTCAAAAACTACTAAACGGATTGGAACGAAATTTGGTATGTAGCTTCCTATAGGGCCATAGGTGCTCGCTAAGAAAGGGTGTCAAAAAATTCAAAATGTTAGGGGTTGGTTGGTGACAAAGTTACTAAATCAAGATTTCTCAAAAACTACCGAACGGATTGGAACGAAATTTGGTATGTAGCTTCCTCTCGGCCCATAGGTGCTCACTAAGAAAGGGTATGAAAAATTTCGAAATTTTTGGAGGGGTTTGGGGGATCAAAGTTACTAAAATCGTAATTTCAGATTTTATTATTTTAATTATGGCACTTTTATTATTATGACAATAGTGCTTTTATTATTTAAGATCTATATATATATATATATATATATATAAAAGCCAAATGCCACTCACTGACTGAACATTTAAAAATAATACTATTACGTTTAAAAGACTGAAAATACCAACCACCACGGGCAACGCCATACGGGTCACCTAGTCTATGTATATAAAAGCCAAATACCACTCACTCACTGACTCACCACGAAATATCAAAAACTACTGAACGGATTGGAACGAAATTTGGGCTTCTTCTAGGGCCATAGGTGCTCACTAAGAAAGGGTTTCAAAAAATTAAAAATCTTAGATGTTGTTTGGGGGTCAAAGTTACTAAATCACGATTTCTCCAAAACTACCAAACGGATTGAAATGAAATTTGGTATGTAGCTTCCTCTAGGGCCATAGGTGCTCGCTAAGAAAGGGTTTGAAAAAATTCGAAATCTTAGGGGTTGTTTGGGGGTCAAAGTTACTAAATCACGATTTCTCCAAAACTACCAAACGGATTGGAACGAAATTTTTTATGCAGCTTCCTCTAGGGCCATAGGTGCTCGCTAAGAAAGGGTTTAAAAAAATTCAAAATCTTAGAGGTTGTTGCTGGTCAAAGTTACTAAATCAAGATTTCTCAAAAACTACTGAACGGATTGAAACGAAATTTGGTATGTAGCGTCCTCTAGGGCCATAGGTGCTAGCTAAGAAAGTGTTAAAAAAAATGAAAAATCTTAGAGGTTGTTGGTGGTCAAAGTTACTAAATCAAAATTTCTCAAAAACTACTGAACGGATTGAAAAGAAATTTGGTATGTAGCTTCCTCTAGAGCCATAGGTGCTCGCTAAGAAAGGGTTTTTAAAAAATTCGAAATTTTAGTGGGTTTGGGGGGTCAAATTTACTAAAAATCCCCATAAAAATACATAGTATAATAAATTTATTGATATATTTTTTTGGTTAGTATATATTTAACTTTGATTTCTCTATCGATCCATGCAAATCCGGATCGGGGCATCTATCTATATATTTTGCTGCGCCGATCTATATATTTATCATCATATCTAATGAACGATTTGTCTAGATATGGTGAGATCTCAAACAATATATACTATTTATGAGATAGATATTCCAATTAAACAAAATATTGTACGGTTATATGTCTTACGAATTTTTTTTGAAGGGTTTAAAATATTGGTAAATTGGATTTTTTATTTTGTTGCCTACAGACTGATAACGATTACTTAAAATGTATATAGCCTTGAAACAAGAAACCTGGCACAAATACATGTACCTTGCCCCTCCCGCTCTCCCTCACTTTCACTTTCTTACTCACTGACCACAAGGCACTGGTGCATCAGTTGGTCTTTTCATTTTGATGTTCTCATTCCTCTAAACCCTTCTATTCCTGATACTCCCGTTCCCTCTTATATTGCGGAGGATAATATTGTTGAAATTGGGCAGCTTTCAGACAATGATCTCCAAAACTCTCAGTCTCCGTCGACAGAACTGTGTTTGTCATCTGATACTGTTGAGTCAGATTCCATTGTTCCATTGTTCGAACCGCCCAGAAAGGTGGGGAAAAACGGCGAAAACGTATTTCTAATACTAATTGTGCTAAAGCACATAGGGTGTCTATTAAAAGATACAATTCCAAAAATCCCGCCGTGCATCGTGAGGCTTCCAAAAAGTACAGTCAACAAAATCCCCAGGTCAAAATGGATGCCGTTCAAAAATACAGTTCTAAAAGACGTAACATGAAGGTGCTTCCATGGTCTGAAAAATCAATGTCAGGGTCACACTACAACTGCAACATCGATTATCCCAAAGACAAAACAGTTGAACTAGGTCATATGACGACAAATGGTGTACAGCTATGAAGTGGTATATAGCTATAAATGACATGGTTTAGAACCTACGATTCATATCCTTATGACACGCAAAATTACCATCATTTGTCGCATTTATTTCACCAAATAATTATGCAATAGCGAAGCATTGCCGGGTCAGCTAGTAATTTATAAGTGTAACACTTCAGTTAAAAATAGTTAATAATTTGTAAAGATTAATTAAGACAACTAAATTAATTAATAGTAATGCTCAATAATTACCCGATATCAAATCAAATCAAATATTTTGTATTAATCCATCCATGTCCTCTTACAAGGATATGAAGAATATTCATTTCATTTTTTATTAGCTGGCAATCCACGGGTATGTGCTAGTATATTACATAGGATGGTTTTTAGAAAACTTATAACCTCTATTATTTAAAATACGTAATGAGACATGCAAAATCTGTTCTTGGGGCAGTTATTTTCCGTTAGGTGAAACCTTAGAAGACCAAAAATACCAAAAACCCCTCCTACCACTCTATCTCAAAAATGTATAACGCACACATACACCTTGTGATATCAAATTAAAGCCATTTAAAAACCACGAACGTGGTAAGAAAATAAAAATTGGCATTCATTAGCTACGATCAAAATGTTATTTTTACAGAGATATCCAAAATCTGTTCTTGGGACTGTTATTCATCTTAAATTAGAATTTTAAAAACCCTATTTACAAAATCCCCAACCCCATTCCTATCACCTCATGTCAACAATTCGAAATAATACATAGTTCGATATTTAAAGGATCCCCACATACGATCAGTTCAACTGCGCAGTGTATCTGTGAAAATAAAACTGCACAATTGTGTGAACTGTGCGGTGTGTGGGCTACTTCAGTTTTCTCCTCAGTTCTGTCAGTTTTTTCGTGCAGTATAGTCACAGTCTACTGTGCGTGTATATTTTCGACAATGAGTGAAAAAAAAGAAAAGAAAATAGCAGCAGTGTGTTGTGTAATAGCAGCCGTGCTGCTTGAAGAAGAAAAGGCGCCGTGAACGCTAGAAACCACTAGACAAGATTGTGCAAACACTGGTGCCAAGGAGAGTGTCTCACGTAGGCCAAAAGCCTGCGTAAAAATCTGCCAGAACTGCTCAGTTTCCTCAGTTTATCGCTTAGAAATTACGTCATAAACTGCGCAGTTAAAATGATCGTGTATGGGGCCCCTTTAGATTGGACAAAGTCAACTTCATAAATTTAACTAGAATCAAGTTTACCTGATCACAGAATGATAACAAGGAACTCCCTGATACGAATTTATGCCTTTGATGGCATACTGTACTTTCTCGCATTAATTTCTTTACTTGTTGCCTAAAGGGGGGTGGTATAAGGGGGGGGGACGTCAGGTTGGGATTTTTGAGTCATACGGAGTCGGGACTACCTGAGGCTACACTTTATAATCCCTCACCGCCTCCGTCAAGACTGCAGATGTCTAGGGAATGAGTTACTTACTGGATGTGTTCCTACGAAGATACACTTTTTTTAGCCAACCACAATTTGACATTTTTAAATAAATATTTGGAATCTACTGAAAAAAGTTATGAAAAATGATACTAAACACGATTTTCGCATCACAACATTTAATATCGTAATATGGAAATGTAATGATATACAAACAGCTAACTTGTTTTTGTGATTAAAGCTAGTTTTAAAATTTAGAATTTGGTATCATTTTTCAAGTTTTTTTCTAGTAGATACCAAATATATGTTTAAAAATGTCAAATTATGGTTAGCTCAAAAAAAGTTTATCCTCGTAAGAACACAGCCAGAAGGTGACTCATTTCAGGCGGCGAGGGATTATAAGGGTGGCCTCAGGTAAGTCCCGGTTCCATCGGACAGCCTGAAGTATACAGACTATAATCAAAACAACACGTGGTTTGGAAGTCGACTTGAAGCCTGGACAGGAAGAAAGAAAGGCGAGTGCGCATGTGTCAACAGAAACACAGCGGCTATGTTTATAAAAAAAATCGCTTCCCAGGCGTATTCTTGCAATGTATAGCGAGGCATAGCATGTGTCGGCAATGTCAGTGTGAATTATAGTATAGGAGGGGTGGGAGAGTTAGCAGTGCTGCTATAGTGGAACCTCCTCTACCGCCTTTGACGAAACCATTCGGAGATTACATTTTTCTACATTTTCAACCTACTTTTTGTGTGTAAAACGTTAAAAAATTAAATTTCAGTTACACTGTGCGCACAAATAAACGTGTGAAAAGAAATAATGTACATAGTTTGTTTATTTTTTTATTTTGAGGAGGGAGAAATAGGCGGAACGACCACAGAGCACTACATAAGAATAGAGTGGGCATGCAGGCTGCGGGCGTGAACCCACCGCCACAGCCAAGATGGCGGCTCTCCCTATGCTACTGCGCTGACGCAATAGTTCAAATATATTTATAGTTAAGGGTCTTCTATACCTTGCGTAAAACAGCAAAAATATGCACTTCGTACTAACGTGTTTCGGACGCCGTTTTTCAACCTAAAAAGTTGTGAAACATCTTAAATTGTTCTTAAAGGCTTTGTCCTTGTGTCTTATATCTCACAATTGAAAGATATCGACGGCAACTCCTTTTAATCGACAGTTTAACTGAGTAAACACGATTATTTTTAACGCATTTTTTGGGAGTTTGAAGCAATAATTTCCATATTTTAAGCTAACACGTAAAAAATATAAAGCCTTCTTTAAAACTTAAAGTAGTTTCCCAGATTATTAATTTATAAATAGAATCCGAAACACGTTATTACGAATGCATGTTTCAACGATTTTGCGGCTTCAGTCAGACCTTTTGTATTCAAATCATACTGTCCACTCGGGAGTTTTCTTCAAAGTATCCAGTAAACGAGAAAGCATCCGGAAACGCAAGCGCTTCTCTCTATAACATTGCCTCATTTCAAACCATTTTATAAGTCTATCTTTTGTAATTGAATGTTGCAAAAAAAAAACTGAATATTCTTTATAAAGTTTCGGATCCGGCTTGCAAATTACTTTTCGTTATTAATTTTTTATTGTGTTAGGATACAAATTCAAACTTTATTCTTACAAAACGTCAATTACATACTGTAACAAAAGAAAAGCATTAAAAAAAATCTGAAATGCAAAACTGTGCTTAAAAAGAGACCTTGCAAACAATTATATGATAAAAAATAAACGAAAGAAATGGTTTGAAATTTAACATTGCTCTTATAGGATAAACATCCAAGATGGCCGCCACTACAGCAGACCCTTAAATCTGAACAGTTCTTGTATACTTAAGTTATTTTGTATAAACAATTAAACACGTTTAAAATTATGTGTTTAATATAACCACTGACTGACAAGCGCACAAGCCACACGCAGTTGCGCAGCTCCCAGATAAAAATGGTTTAAATTTAATGCCGAAACTAAAAAATATATGTCCTTTTCAAAAAAAATTTACAGAATTTACGAAATTTCTCTGACCAAAAAATAAAAAAAATTGTCGCTTACTAACTTTTTCATGTCATTTTAATTATTTACCTACTTAAATCATGTTGAAAAATAGTTTTACCATTAATATAAAAATTAATAAATATTTTTGATTTCACACCCTGTATCATAAATCAATGCAAACCTGCAACGTTTCAAGTTGATTGAATGATCACAAATAATTTAAATCTTAGTTTAAGAAAATCGCTTTCTCTAACTCGAGTACGGATGACAATGCGGCGACGGGAGAACTTGCCACAGCTAAAATGGCCGATCTATATTAAAGACCACTAAAGAATACCATTGCGTGGCGGCCAATAGGATGGGTGCGCAGCGTTGCCATATCTATTAGTCTCGAACACTCCTGGTATTTACCGCTCGAGGCTTGAGCGCACAGTTTAAAGAATTATAAATGCGTTGAGTCAGCCGTGTTCAGTTAGAAGTGTGGGAAGAACGTGACAACGTCGCACTAAGGCGATTGGAGCGTTCAAGTCTCGCTCCACAAGCCTGTCCCTCAACGGTATTCTTTCGTGGTCTTTACTGTAGCTTCAATTGCCTAAATGCCATTCGTATTGGGATGTCTACTCTATTCTTATTATTTAGTTCTCTGTGAGAACGACATCAAAGGAAAAGAGGGGCTTCTAACATTTTTCTAGTTCTGAGAAAACTGAATTTAAAGTTGGACATGGGTACAATTTTGAAACCGCTACTTGATTTCTAATAGATATTTAAGTTCTAGAAAATGTTTCTAAATTTTGATTAAAAAAACCAAAAATTAAATATTGTACATACAATAGGGCTATTATTTTTGGATTTCCAATTTTCGTAGGCGTTTCGGATAACCCGGGTTTCAGTTGCCCGAGTTTGGTTAACCGTGGTTTGACTTTAATATAGGTTTTGTTGGAATGCACTCTTTAAACAAAATGCAGAACTAAGAGTCCTTACTCTTATACAAGTGCAATGTATTTCCTTTTACTTTCTCACTATACTATAGCATAGAGAAAGTATAGTGATCGCAAAAAAATCGGTGTTGAGATTTTTGTGGAAATATCCGTTTTGGGACAACTGAGTCCAAAAAAGTGGTTTTTACAAAATGTCTGTCTGTATGTATACAAAGCTGAAGCGAAAACTATTCGATCGATTTCAAACAAATTTGCACCAAACATGTCAATTAGGCCTATATAGATGCACGAAAAAGGATTTAGAAAAATGTTGAAAACAACCCCCTTTTTGGCCAAAAAAACCCCCAAAAATCAGTTATTATTTTTTATAAAAAACGGCTCTAACGATTTTGATCAAATTTTTTTTATTTGTAGCCTTTAATGTACCCTACCATATGCAGAAAACCGTATCTTTCTACAAATTCTTGTTTAGCTAATAATAATAATAATAACTGATTTGTTGCTTTTTTTGGAGAAAGAGAGGGTTGTTTTTAA
Organism: Philaenus spumarius; assembly: GCA_018207615.1. Classification (NCBI taxonomy): domain Eukaryota; kingdom Metazoa; phylum Arthropoda; class Insecta; order Hemiptera; family Aphrophoridae; genus Philaenus; species Philaenus spumarius. The sequence continues at coordinate 127,053 of JAGFPH010003346.1, read as the reverse complement.
AAATTTTCAAACCCTTTTTCTTGCATCTATACAGGCCTAATAGACGTGTTTTGTGCAAATTTGTTCGAAATCAATCGAATAATTTCCTCTCTAGCTAATAATAATAATATTTATTAGTTAATCTTGTACTTTAATATCACCTCTCCTACCCCACCTAAAGTTATGAAGTCACAATGAATCTGTTCAATAATTTAAATATGTTTGTGAGAAATTATGTTCCAGTTTCTTGGTACCGTTTATTTTTTAGTGCATTTGATTTTTATGCAAGTGGACTAAAGTTATCCAATTGTCGGTAACCTAAACAAATCATAATACTAACTCTTTTAATTCAAGCTATATGTCTATGATGATTGTAATCTAGTAATACCTAGGCCTAGATACTCAACCACACTGCCTAAGCTTGATAATTAAATAACACATGTTCCTCAGTTTGTTTACAGACGTGAGCCTAATATTTGTTTAGCATCTACATCCACGTTGTCAGTTCTTTAATATTATATTCCAGTACATCTGTGTAGTCAAAAAATATATTTTTGAGGTTATAAAAACCGCAGTATTGCATAGCAAACAGTACAGATATCGGCCTCGCCCTGGCGCGATGGGCCGAGGGTGTGGGGAAAGGGCGTAAGTGGAGAAAACAATTCCCACACCGCTTTCTAATGTGACTCATCCTTCAAACGAAGTAGTGGATGTTTACTTCACCCTTAACACGTTCACTGCTAAGCAAATTTCGTATTTCCTACGCTAGGAGCTGACCTTTTATTTTTTACATTTATAGAGTAGAAATTACTGTATTTTTTTTTTGTGAACCTTTCTACGTAATAATCACTAATATTTTAAAGCCACAGCATATAGGCTTAAAATTGGCGTGCGAAGCACGCAATGCAATGTGTATTGAAAATACTCCCGATACGGGGGTTGGCATGCGAAGCATGCAATGCACTGTGTATTGAAAATACTCCCAATATGGGGGTTGGCGAGCGAAGCACGCAATGCACTGTGTATTGAAAATGCTCCCATACGGGGGTTGGCGTACGAAGCACGCAATGCATTATGTATTTAAAACACTTCCAATACGGTTTTTGTCGTGCAATGCATTGTGCGTCGGCCGCTTCTCATAGTGTGCAGAGTCAAGCTCACTTGTGCGTCTTAAGCAGTGAACGTGTTAAACAGAGATTTACCGGGTACTGATGTTTTTAGTCAGGTTAGTAGCGGTTTGCTCAAGTGCCATAATTCGCGCCGGTATCTGTACATTCAGCGTTGTTAATTTTTGTGTACGTTAATTTAGATGGCGTGGCGGTCTGAAATTACAAAATTTCTGTAATAATATTTGCGTAGGTTACAACATTATGCTACGTTTGGGCTTACATCTGTGAGTGTGTTCTGTCCGATTTTTAATGTAAATATTTAGGCTAGTAGTGTAGGTCCACCTCGTTTACGCAGATTTTTTATGACAACTTTTTTGAAGTAAAACCTTCTTTAGGCGCACTGATGCACCGATCCCTTTTTGGATGAGGTATAATATACGAACTCGCTAACGTACTTAAATTGAGCGTTTTGCGTTTTTTATTTAGTCGATGATTTCCTCTTCTTCGTTGGTTTAACCACGTACTGATATAAACCAGAAGTTTAATGTAACAGCTGATCGTAAAAGAAGAAGAAATCGACGAAATAAAATAGGCAGTGGTAAATCTTAAGGTTTAAACTCAATAGCTGTACGGGTTTAGCCAAGTCACGCTACCGATGAAATAGACATTGTGGTTCCTTATTACTTTCTCCCCCTATACCATAGTATATGGAGAAAGTATTGTATTCGTCAAAATTTTCGAGTTTGAGTTTTTGGTGGAAATATCCGTTTTGGGTCCCCCTGAACCTAAAAAAGTGGTTTTCGGAGTGATGTCTGTGTGTGTGTCTGTATGTGTGTCTGTGTGTCTGTGTGGATGTTATCAGACCTAGAGCCTAAACCAGTAGTCCGATTTTGATGAAATTTGGTATGGAGGTACTAATCCACGGTATCTCCAGACGTTTTTTTCATTTTTGTGAATTTTTTATTTTTAAGGGTAATTTTCCCATAAAAACCCATAAAATATCGGAAAAATTAACTTTTCTCAAAAACGGCTCTAACGATTTTGATTAAAATTTTACAGTTTATTAGGGACCTAAAGTACTATAAACTGTAAAATTTTAATCAAAATCGTTCGAGCCGTTTTTGAGAAAAGTTGATTTTTCCATTATTTTATGGATTTTTATGGGAAAATGACTGTTAAAAATAAAAAAAATCACAATAAATTGGTAATAGTATTTTTTTATTAAGTTTCTATAATGAGGGAGAAAGTATGTGTCAGTTTCCTGATACCGTTTATTTTGTAAGTTGTGTTAAATTAGTGTACTTGGTCATACCTCTAAATTGATCAAATTTTGGATCGAACCAATATAACCAACGATTTATAATCATGACAGTTTTCAATTCTATCGGCAGTCCCACGACTGCTTTCTTTTTTTGCCAACAAATGTTTCCAACGAAACATAAATTTAACTGTTTAGGACGGCACAATCATTCCTGATCACTACACCTCCCTTGGACAGTTGGTTGCCGAGGTCGAGGATGTTGTTCTTGCTACAGCTACACACGTGGTTTTGATGACTATTCAACGAAGACCACTCGATCAAGGTATTGGATAAAATCTTCCCTAGGTATAGTGGAACTAGTCGAAGACGACATTTCTTCTTCTTCTGTGGGCGGTCCAGAACCTTATGCACGTCAGCCTTTAGGGCTTATTGCACTCCCACGTAAAGATGTTGATCCCTCAGTTACCCTTGTCAAGATCCATAAGCCCGTTCAACTTAGGAATCCTCTTAACAAGGTTGTCTTGATGTATGGTTTGTCCCTTGATCAATTTACCAAAGGTTTCGTAACTGACCTGTTCCAACCTCTTACACTCATAGATTAGATGTTCTGCAGTTTCCTCATGTACATTTCCTGCATTTAGGATTTCCAGTGAAAATTCCCATGTTCTTCATGTGTTTCTTCATGTTTCATGTGTTTTGCCATGTCCTGTGATTAGAGCGACCGCCTTCTTTAGCTTGCACCTACTTAATGACAGAATGTCGGATGCAATTTGTCTTGATGGACCAAGAAGTGAAAGTTTGCTCATCCTCAATCCAGGGATGCTCTTCCACCTCTTTCCATGTTCCAGTCTTGCCCAGTCAGCAACTACTTGCATAGCTGTCGTGTTGGGTATGCCACAGAAAGGTTGAGGGCCTGTGCATTCAGAAGCCGATCCCTTGTTTGCCAGCTTATCTGCACATTCATTTCCATCTATTCAATCATGTCATGGTACCCAACAGAGTATAACCTCGTTGAGACCCGCAAGCTATTTCATGGATTCGACGCATTCCCAGAAGACGACATTTACTGTCAGTCAAGTGAACTAAGAACTGATGAAGTTTTAAAACATTTAAAGAATGGCTAGTTTTGATTTCAAGTATCTTGCATCAATGGTCAGACATAAAATTGCCAAGACAGTAATTTTAGAAAAGCTATTCCAGTGGGTGAAAGTATTGCAGTGATCTTCAGTTTTTCAGCGACTGAAGGTTCATCCAGAAGTTTAAGTTGTTTGTTTTAAATGTCTAAATCTCTGAAATTCACCCAGCGTACTCTTATTTTTCGTTCGGAAACAAACTGAGAAACTGACTAACTGCTCACTCAACTGAAACACTATCGAACTGAAAGCAAGTTGGTGCCGGTGCAGACGGAGTGTGGTACACTAGCGCTGCCTGCAGCTAGGTGGTGGAGGATTTTGCCAACATCCAAGAGGCGAGAAAACATTTCTTGCCAACAAATATTACACAGTCTTTTATATTTACCGACTTCTAGTTTTTGTAAATAAAGTATTTTTGTTTACATCACATCTTGTTTGTAGCAAATTAAAAGGAGTTTTCTAAACGTTTTTTCCAACTTCAGTGTACGAGCTGAAGGTGTGAAACCAGCAGAGATTATTCGCAGTAGCAATATGGAGAAAGTGGAAGCAAGATCTACTAATCGATTGATCGCTTTAAAAGTGCTAGGATTTCTCTGTGTGATGAACAGCGGCCTGGTAGGACTTCTACTTTAAACACTAACGAAAATATTTTTTTTTATTTATTGGTTTCTTTGACAAAAACAATTGTATAAAACAAGTCATATCACAACCCACAAAATACAATTGATCAACAAGTAGTACAAAAAAATAGAGCAAAATATACAATAATCAACACAAATACAAACAATTTAAACAATTAAGTTAGTAAGATAATAATTTAAAAAGTTAAAATGCTTTGCAAAAAAGAGATCACATCTATCAAAAAATAGTATCGTGATGCAAAAACTCTTCCACCGAGTAAAAGGATCCAGACAATAAAAATTGTCTAAGACTGTTTTTAAAAATCCTGCAGTTTGGGGAATTTTGAATGCTTTAAGGAAGCTTATTCATGAACTTTGCACCAGCTTGTGAGGGAAGTGTACTGTATAAATTTAACCTGTGCTGTCTGGCACGATACTCACAAGCTTGTCTGGTACTGTAGTTGTGTATATCCATATTTTGGACATGATCACACTTGAATTTAAAAAAAGCAACACTTCAAGTATGTAAATACATGGACGTGTAAGTACTTCATAATTCTAGAAATAGTTTTTACAACTTTGTCTTTTATGTAGCCCTGCAATAAACCTTATGGCTCTTTTTTGCAAGACAAACACTCTTTTCATGTTCTGAACTGATGAGTTTCCCCAAAGAAGAACTCCATAGTTCAAATAATGATACACTAGCCCATAATAGGCTGTTAAAAGTATCGATCTACTACAGTATGGCTTCAAACTTCTCAGTACAAATATACCTAAACTAATTTTTGCACTGATATTGCTAATGTGGTCATTCCAGTTCAACTTCTCGTCAATTAGAAGACCCAAAAATTTTATTGATTGTACTTCTTCAAGTATACTAACACCTAGCATGACACTTGGTGTCAGATTTGAGCTATGCACTTATTTTTACATGGATTGATTGTTAAATAGTTTTCAGCAAAATACTGTCCAGTGGCATTGACTTGTATAAAAGCTTTCTGCTCCAATTGTTGAACAGAATCTGCTTGAAAACTTAAATATTGAATCTGCTTAAAAGCTTAAATATTGAATCTGCTTGAAAACAGAATATTGAAGCGGTTAAACAAATGATTCTCGATAATCGAAGAATTACAGTTGATGAAATTGCAAGTGAGTTAAATGTAAGTCATGGCTCAGCCTATTTCAATCATCCACGATTCTTTAAACTTTCGAACAGTCTGTGCTCGCTGGGTTCCACGTCAATTGACCAGCTTCCCAGAAGCATTTCTAACGTCATGAAGAAAAAGTAAACTCATTTCTTAACAGAATAATAACCGTTGATGAGAGTAAGCGACAAAGTATACAAAAGTTCGAATTAAATTACAAGTGAAAAAACACAGACCAAGACCGTGGAGTTGAACCCGGGACCTTTACGTTTCTGTCGTAATGCTCTACCAACTGAGCTACTCTGATCGCTCCAGATACTGGTCGACGTTTTTTCACTTTTAATTTAATTAAATATCCCTTGCTGAGGAAGTGGGTAAGCGGAAAAAATGAATAAAAGTTCAAAATTCAGATGTCTGCAGCACAGGTTATGATGACGATGTTCTGGGATATGGAAGGTCCAACTTTGGTTGACTTCAAACCTAAAGGTCAAACAATAAATAGTGACAGCTATTGTGGGATACTGCGTTTATTAAAGCCAAAAATCGAATCCAAAAGATGTGGTAAACTTTCAAAAGGCGTGATTTTGCTTCAGGAACCCGTACGGTCACAAACACAGTCATGTGCCTTCAAAATCTCGGTTTTCAGCTCTTGGACCACCCTACATATAGTCCGGACCTTGCTCCAAGCGATTTTCATCTTTTTGGCCCATTAAAAGAACAGTTGCGAGGGAATAATTATCAATCTAATGAAGTGGAACACGAGACAAAAAACCTTCTTCCAGGAAGGAATTGAAATGCTCGTTAAAAGATGGACTAAGTGCTACTATTTGGATTAAGGGTCTGCTGTAGTGGCGGTCATCTTGGATTTTTATCTCATAAGAGCAATGTTAAATTTCAAACCATTTATTTCGTTTACTTTGTATCATAAAATTGTTTGCATAGTCTCATTTTAAGCACAGTCAAAATACGCATCCGTCTTTCAATTTACATTTTTTTAAAATGTTTTTGATTTGTTATGTAATTGACATTTTGTAAGTACAAAGTTTGAATTTTTTTCTTAACACAATAAAAAATGTATAATGAAAAATAATTTGCAAGCCGGATCCGAAATTTTATAAAGAATATTCAGTTTTTTTTTTCAACACTCAATTACAAAAGATAGACTTATAAAACGGTTTGAAATGAGGCAATGTCAAAGCGTTCAGCTGCAAGAAATTGCACTGTTTAGATAGGGATACAGTGAGAAGCGGTTGCGTTTCCGGTTGCTTTCTCGTTTACTGGAGCAGACCCTTAAGTACCAATGCTACTATTATTAATACAAGTTCAACAAACATATAGATTTTTGCAAATACACTTTAGTTATTAACTTACCCTTATAGGTATGTTAGTATATCTTGCAGGTCTAAAAATGCATCGATGCTCAAAGAACGTCCTGCATTTGCACTGACCCTGAATCAAACAGTGAGAGATATGTTAGCGACAGTTCTCTACAAGTTATTCTTTTGAGAGAAAATGTTTCAGTAGTTTCATGTTTGCTCTGTTCTGTTGAATAGGTTGAAATAAAGGCCGAAGTTGAAGGCTGAATGATGAAGATGTTGAGTCATTAATTTGTTGGATATTATAGCCAGTTGTTAATATTTAATGGTTGAAATAATATGCCTGCTGTTGGGAAATTTACTTCAGTAGACAACGACAAATATATATAAAATTTACGGAACAATGTAAATACTCTGGATTTTTAAGGCAAAAGCACAAACGGCTATCATTGGCTGTAGTCGAATTTTCCCCACTTTACAAACATCCCCGTAGGATTTGAACAAGGAACCTTTAAAGTCAGGTACGCTACCCTCAGTTATAAGGCTATGCTCGAAAAATTTATTTTCATAATCTTCTGATGTTTAATTCATTTTGAGGGATTTAAGCATTTGCTCCATATTTTTTCATACATTCCTTTGAGTAAAGCAGATTTAAAAGAAAATATTATTAATAAAAAAAGTAAATGCTTATCCGTCCTTTTTACTCAGAAGCAAACACTTATTCTGCAAAGAGGATGTGTTCCAGCTTTATTCATAAGTTCCATAAATAGTTAGACTAAAAGCAGTTTCGCATATTTTTAAAACTCTTATATCAAACTCTATTAGATAATGGGACTATTTGTTATATAAAAGATCAACCAATCCGCATGCGTCACGCAAGTGTATTCAGAAAAAAGTGTTAAAAAAATTATTTTAACATCTGTTTAAATACACCATACCGTTGCTAACGGTTGGAAACACAATTGTAGGACTACTTCCAACATTTTATATACAGTATAACACTGATAGAATTAAATTAATTTAATTATGGTGCAGACATAAATATTCGTTCTGTACATCTTCTAGACTGAGAGTTTGTAAACAGTGCGTACGATTTCAATGGATATTTTTACTAGAGACAATAACAGAAATTGTCGTGAGATGATCCGACATATCTATTTTGGTATACAATTAAACACGCACATTAACAAAGTTTTGGCGCACAAAGCACCGGATATTGGCACCTTAAAGTATCGCAATTGGCACTTGACATTTTTTGAAGTGATAACTTCTGTTGGCCCGTTGGGCACTTTCGCATGACTATGTTTCTGAAATCTCGCGTCACGAACTTTTTGCGTAGACACAAGTCAGAGCGTGGAGAGGGCATAGGCGATACATACTATTTATAGAAAAGTAAGCACGTTGAAAGGGAATGGCGATAAATGGTATATAATAATATGTTATTATAATATTATAATTAATTATAATAAGTATGCGAAAAATAGTCATCATTATAATGTAAGCAGTATTTATTTAGTGACTAATGATTTTTTTAATGTGGGATTTTCCATACAAAATTTTGTATATAGGCGATTTTCATTTGAAATTTTTTTGAACACTCAATCAATGAAAACCCTTAATTTTCAGATCAAACTGAGTATAAAGTAACTGGTTGAAATCTGAGGGTAGGGCAAAGATAACCTAAAAAACAAGCCAGTAACCTCCGTTAAATGTAATTTTAGCAGGCTTGACGTGGCTGTTGAAGGAAGTATATAAGAAAATATGAAATTTTACAACATGCTTTGGTAATTAGTAAAATAAAGGATGTCCTGATTTTACGAAAAATTAGGAAGGAAAGAAATATATTTAACACAATAACCTACAAATCCGCATAATCTATACACAGCTGATTGATTAAATACAAAATCAGTATTGCCAACGTACTATTCTAATCCACACGGAATGATAGTTAATGGTCTGCATCACCTTGCGAAAAACAGCGAAAACATGCACTTCCTACTAACATGTTACGAACACAGTTTCACGCCTTAAAGTATTGTGAAATGCTTTAAATTGTTCTTAAAGGCTATGAGATCGTGCCTTATTCATCATAATTGAAATATATCGAGGAAACTCATTTTAATAGAAGGTTTAATTAAAGATAAATTTACTATTTTAAAACATTTCCCAAACAACAACAAGATGAAAATAAGGAACACTTTTTCGAGACTTCGGCTCGTGTTTCTTTAAATACTCAAAAATGTGACGTTTTTGCACATCACGTTGCTGTCATGTCGCAAGATTTCAATACTTTGACATTTTAATGCGAGTCGAAGCAATTTTGAGCCAAAAACGTGATCTCGAAGCGCTACGACTCTTTAACAGTCAAAATCGGTTTTCCCGTTTCTAAAAATATATAAAACGATATCACACGCTGTATTTTAAAAATGTTGATCCCAAAACGTGACCCCGACGCGCTACGACGTTTTAATTGTCAAAATCGGTTTTCCCGTACCGGAAAACATATAAAACGATATCCCACACCGTACTTTCAAAATGTTGACCCAAAAACGTGACCCCGACGCGCTACGACTTTTTAATTGTCAAAATCGGGTTTCCCGTACCGACAAACATATGAAACGATACCCCTCACTGTATTTTAAAAATTCCCACACTGTATTTTCAAAATTTTGACCCAAAAACGTGATCCCGACGAGTGTCGTCTCACGCTAGAAAGCTCAAAAGCTTTTCAACGCTCCGCAATGAAATTACGAAGATTTTGGCAACACCAGAAGTTTCCTGCGACGTCTGTGAGTGCATATATCGTGTCGAAAGACAGACAGACACATAAATATGTCGCCAGATTTCAATACTTCAGCATTTTAATGCGAGCCGAAGTAATTTCCAAATTTCAAGTTCACACGTAAATAATATAAAACCTTGTTAATAATTTGAAGTTATTTCCCTGGTTATTCGTTTAAAAATGTATCCTGAAACACGATATTACGAAGGTATCAGCGAGCTCGCTTACGATTCAAGCCGGCTGCGGCGCTACTACTCAACCTACAAAAGTCGAGTTGTGTACTCTTGTATTGGATGTAGTTCAGAGTAGGGGAATGGTAAGTGGGCGGTTAGCAGACGCTGATACTTATGTTTTCACTCCGCGTCACAACAAGGTCAGTGACTGTACTGTCAGTGGATGACTTGAATGCATGCGTATGGATTGCGGCCGCTATTGGCTAGAGCAGCCTTGTCCCCAAGCCTCGCCAATAGTAGCGTGGTTGTCATTGTGACGGCAGCCCCTACCACTAGTTAGTGCTGTGGTGGGGGAATCCTGTCCCCTCAGATGCATTCAAGTCATCTGCGGACAGTACTCGGAACAATTTTATTGTACTAAATTTAAATTTAAACTTAGTTGACTTAACTCGCTCGACTTTCTTTATACAGGACAATTGAAGAAACACTAACAACAAAATTCACGAATCACTCCACACACCAAACATGAAGTAATAGGCTTATCTTTCTTAAAACAACTATTAGGAAAGCAGAGTGGTTAAATGTGCTCGTCCACAGCTACATTGGAATCTCAACACAGCTCCTTAGGTTCGAGCCTAGTTACTGGAGATCGGTTTACTTACGCTATACGCTGTTTTTCCGTTTTCACTAGTCTAAATTAAAGACGTTAGGAAAAAATTAATAATAAAAAATGTAAATTGTGTGCTTAAGACCACGCGGGAGAAATGTAAACATTTTAAAACAACTTACGAAATGAGGAAGCACGATGTCCATTTCAGAGATATAACCAATTAAACTATACATTGTGTTAACGTTAACGGGTCAAGCCTATGACGTAGGACAATCTGTTATACTTATATACCCAACTCAAATATACTGAACTAGCAATGCGTTCGTGGCCTAACCGGCTAAGGCGTTATTCTATGGTGATAGATTCTGCTGGTTCGAATCTCGGCAAGACCAAAACTTTTTTCAAACAGAATAGAGCGTTTCACAACAATACGTTTCAGAAAATGCGTTACGGTAAAATCCGATTCACCCGCCAAAAAACATAGCGCCGAGGTGCGCCTAAAGAAATTGTACACTTCAATTATAATCTCTCTAAAAAAATGCCTATTCACGCAAAACTCTGGCCCCATTGTGCAAACGTCAGGAACCAGGTAACAGCTATCCCTACCAGCTCCACCCCGAACCAAGTGCTTCTGTCCTAATCAATTGTCATGTCCGTGAAAATATCAGAGTATACTACAATCTGTTTGCTTTTGCTTCGTCATCGCAGGAGTTGGTGGGCTATCAAGCACGAGGCGGAGCCCTCTAGTAATAATAATATATACAAATATTATAATGAGATGGTATTTTTAAAGGTGCGCTTGTCAGTACAGGCAGCTATTTATTGTAACTCTCTTGGTGCCACAGACGAAACAATGTGTATTCAATCTCGCGAATGCAGACTTCAAATGGTTTAGTACATTAGCTAAGAAATTAACCAAACGTTGCTACTAAATTACATATAATTAATCACTATGTCGAGGCCGTACCTGTAGAAGCAATTGAGACGTATTATGTCCCCTGGCAGAGATTACTGCCTTTACCCGTGGCAATGAATACACTTTGCATTGCATTCACACTACGCTGACGAGTTGTGCCGTGTCGTAACGTTGCACGACACGCTCCCTGACGCGTCAGCTCAAAACATAAATTCCCTTAGGCGTCAGGTAGTCAGCTATGAATATGGAAGAAGAGCTCATAGAGCATGTGAATAAAGACCATATTTTATTCGACCATTGCGAAAAAGACTATAGAAATAGATGTACACGCATATGATCATACGCTCTCTCAATTAAGTCCTGGATTTTTCAATTTTTCCTCCAACCATGTTTAGAAGTGCATAGAATTACTGTTTACTCATTCTAAAGTACATCAAAAAACGTTCTTCGTATTTTAATAACTAAGGCATCAGATGGTGGAACTCCCCGTAATTTGCTCGGTCACTACTTATAGGGTGCACGCATATTCTTCTTGAGTGGTGAGCAGCTATACTAGCTTCTGTCACAACAATATACTTCTTTAATTAAATTACAAGTGAAAAAACATAGACCAAGACCGGGAGTTG
>JAGFPH010003346.1:71812-87872 GCA_018207615.1 Philaenus spumarius | reverse complement strand
AATGAGATAGTTCTGGTAACACTGTCAGTTAGCTTTCGTGATTAATGTGATAGTTCTGGTAACAGTGTCAGCTTTAGTGATTATTGTTGGTATTATAGAAAACAAAAGAGATAAAAAGACTGTTAAAACACGTTGTTTGTTTATTATTAAGTTGAAAATGGAACTAAATCGGAGGTATAGGCAGTGGCGGATCCAGGAGCCCAGAGGGGCTCACGCCCCATTTTGCTTTACAATAAAAAATAACGATCCACTTTCAGACAAAACGCAAAATCCACTCTGCATAACATTATCTTCCATGCATATTTCTAGCCGTTATAAATGATTGTATGACTAGCAGTCGTAATATTTTTGTATTATTTATAAGAAACTTTACTCAATGCAAATAAAATACCAAGACAGTCTATTAGCTACTCACATTGGCAATTGCAAGAGTGCAGCGTGTTTCTGGAAGGTTTTAAGCCCCCCCCCCCCCCCCCCCGTTGGTCAGTTCTCCAGAGAAGGCACGTAACGCTCAGATTTAATTTGACTTATCTTCAAAAGTATTTTCCTAATTGATTATGACGTTTATGTGCTTCAATAAAATGTTAATCCGTTTAAAACTTAAGTCGATCATTTTAGGAATTTTAATATGTGCCAAATGTCTTCATAGTGTTCATAGTTTAATTTGTTGAAGATAAAACATGTCTTCAAAGACGGTGGACCTCGATAATCAAAACACGTTAAAAAATGTTTGCTTTAAATTCACTCAGCGAAGTTTGAAATTCAATGCCAAGAACGCAATGCAAATGGTTTTCACACAAAACATTCAATAGAACTGAATAAAACATCGCGTTGTACTGTACTCCATCAGTAAATAAAGCAGCATCAGTGGTGTTACACCGGGCTATGTTTGGAACGCTACCGGTGCGGTGGATGGATTGGTGCCAATGCTTTTCATTTGATGATAAACAAAGTTAAAATACGTTGGCAAGCACTGGACTGCTTTAAGTTTCCAGTGATTGGATTCTTGGTTTTAACCTGTTCTATATTTAGCTCATTCCACGTGAATCGAGAAAATAGCTTCTATACAGTGGATTTCATGATTGCCTCGTAAAACAATTTATTTCCAATCGTTGTTTTCAACGATTTCCTCCTGATTTCATGTACACTATTTCACAATATTTTTGAGGCCATAGCCAGGAAAACTCTTCGGGGAAGGGGGGGGGGGGTCAAGTCAGGACCGAGTATTTGAATTTAAACCCCTTTAACACGTTCACTGCTGAGGACGCACATGTGAGCTTGACACTGAACACTATGAGAAGCGGCCGATGCACAGTGCATTGCACGCCAACCCCTGTATTGGGAGTATTTTTAATATGCAGTGAATTGCGTGCTTCGCACGCCACTCCTGCATTGGGGATATTTTCAAAACACAGTGCATCGCGTACTTCGCACGACATCCCCCGTATTAGGAGTTTTTCAAAAAAAACTTGCATTGCGTGCTTCGCACGCCAACCCCGGATTGGGGATATTTTCCAAATACAGTGCATTGCGTGCTTCGCACGCCAATCTCCGTATTAGGCCTATTTTCAATGCACAGTGCATTGCGTGATTCGCGAGCCAACCCCTGTATTGGAAGAATTTTCAATACTTTTAAGCCTATGTGCTATGGACACACATGTGCGTCCGCTTTATAATGTTAGTGATAATTACGTAGAGAGGTTAAAAAATAAAGTAATTTCTACTCATTTAGACTATAAATATAAAAAATCAAAGTTCAGCTCCTAGCATAGGAAATATGAAGTTTGCGTAGCCCGTGGGTAGGCCTTCCAAAATAACGTCTTCCTCAACCTGCAAGTGGGGTTGTCACTCTTGGTCATAATGAACAGGTATTGTCCAAATTTCAATTTTAACATTGTAGCCCACGGATTAGCTAATTTAGTACCACGAGACCGAGCTAAAGCTCGATTATAAGCAGGGCCTAGTTCGCTCACGCCAATAACTATTATTGCAAATTTCCGTGACATCGTTTAGGTTAGGCCTATAACATTAAACAACTAAATAAAGGGTATGTTTATTTAGCAGAAGTATTCGTTGCCATGGTAACTATAAATAGATACAACATTAGGCTTACCTCTAATAAAATACAGTTTAAAAGAAAACAGATGATTATTGTAATGGCATTGAAAACATTTGCATCAGCTGTGCTTCGTTTAAAAGAAAACAGATGATTATTGTAATGACATTGAAAACATTTGCATCAGCTGTGCTTTGTATTGTTTAAAATGGACAAATTTCACTTTTTAATTTAATAAAGAAACGTAGAAAACGAATTTTCCCAGACTGGTGACCATTTCCAATCGATTTCTCGTGGCAAGAAGCCCCATATAAAATCAAAAAATCAAAAATCCTTAGACGGAGATTCCAGATCCATTTAGCAGACAGACAATTATCTCTCGCTTTAGAAGATAAGATTTGTATTACTTTTTATCCGGTATGTCACACTAACCCAATGTTGGATTTAATGATTACTGCAGTTTCGGCCTGCGTGAGCCCATCATCAGATCATATATAAGGTGTTATTTGTATTTTTTAGGAATCGTTCCATACGGAGCAAGTCAACATTTAAAACAATCGTGAATACAGTCCACACGTAACAATACACTTAGGAGCACGTTTACACAAACACACATCTACTTGTTTACAAAAGTTAAAATGGTTAAACAGTTTAAAAAACATACGATATCGGTCAGTGCGCACTTTTAAACGAACGGTTCGCGTCTGGCTAGTTTATTGTTAAATCGTTTTCAATATCTAACTTTGAGTCGCCGGTTCCTGTCTTTGCATCTTGATAACGCTGTCATATAGGGTATTGGAAGAGAGCGAAAATTGTTCATTTAATATACCAGGTGTCTTGAAAGTCCCACCCCTTTATTAATTCTGGTATTAATGGAAATAGACACATTTGCTTCGTGGATTGTTAACATGAACAAAAATGGAGTTTTTGGTGTATCGTAAATTTCAACCCCTCCCCAAAAAATGGGTTATTTTGGTGGTAATTAGAAGATTTTAAATGAGACCCACTATTGAGTGACACCTCATTTTAAAGGCCTTGATAAAAGAAGAAGATTGGCGCAGACCGGAAGTCTGTATGTTGACTCTATCCAAAATGGCCAATCAAAGTTACAATTTTTCCCCATTTAAATTACATTGAAATGTTACAGATGATACATCTGTTATTTTTTACAAGAGTTTAATCCAGTAGATCACTCAATCTAAGTTATAAAACATAGTAATTTGTATAAAAACAGTAAAGCTAAGCCCTCTGGAATTCCTAGATGCTGGACTTTGGGTTGATACAACCTTGCTTTGTTATTCATAACTGTGCATGTTTGTCTACTCCTAATAGTAAAAGGTCCAGTACTTGGGAATTCCAGAGGGCTTAGCTTTACTGTTTTTATACTAATTACTACGTTTTATAACTTAGATTGAAAGATCTACTGGATTAAACCCTTGTAAAAAATAACAGATGTATCACCTTTAACATTTCAATGTTATTTAAATGGGAAAAAATGTAACTTTGATTGGCCATTGTGTTGGATAGAGTCAACATACAGACCTGCGCTTTGCCCCAATCTTCTTCTTTTATCAAGGCCTTTAAAATGAGGTGCCACTCAATAGGGGTTCTCATTTAAAATTTTCGACTGACCCCCAAAATACCATATTTTTGGGGGAGGGGTTGAATTTACGATACACCAAAAAACTACATTTTTGGTCATGTTAACAATCCCAAATCAAATCTGTCTATTTCCATTAATTAATAAAAAAAAATAATGGGGGGGGGACTTTTAAGACGCCTGGTATTATTAGGTTCTTGTTTGAACTCTTCTTCGTAAAATCTCTTTGTAATTATATTACAGTAGAGCGTGACGGAAAAATGCTTGACGGTAAAATCCAATTCTCCACCAAGAAAATTTTTTTGAACGCGGTGCGCCTATATAAGTTTTAATTTCTAAATGTTATTCTCTGTATTATGACGCTGTATTTTACGATCAAACAAAAATAGGTAGATAAGTCGCACTCAGGTAACAATTGTAGACCTATTCAAATTCGTAGCAGAAAATCGTAAATCGAAAAGCTACAGAAGGGCTCTTTATTTTTGTCAGCTAATGTCGAACAACTCGATAAAGTTAATATAAAAGTATAAAAACACTAGGGGAGACCCCTGCGTGCTCCGCACGCCAACCCCCAATGGAACCTTCTAAAAATATATGTTATGTTTTATTTATAATAAAGGTGTAGGATTAATAATAACCTCAAAACGAAGATTGTAAATACTGTTAAATGTTCAAATTAAATTATTTCTTATATTTTATAACAGCAGTTATAATAATGGTTAAAAGAACCAGCAAGGCTCAGGTCTACACTTTAAAACCCTAACCTAAAAGCTAAAAATACAAAAATAATTGCTTCAAATTTTGAAATCAGCTGTTAATGGAAATATTGGAGCTAACAGCTATATTATGTTATTTTATTCAATTGGTTGCTATGGTAATAAATGTAAATACATATGTTGTTTTATCGTTCTAGGCCAAACCTAAGAATTTTTTCCGACTAAATTTACAAATATTAAAATAAAAAAAGGTTTTTATCAAAATGAATTATAGCCTATGTTACTCAGGGATAATGTAGCTTTTTATTAGTGAAACTATTTTTTCAATCGGTTCAGTAGTTCCAGAGATTACCCCCTACATACAAACAAACAAACAAACAAAAAAACAAACTTTACCTCTTTATAATATTAGTATAGATTAATAACTATCCAATTTTTCTATAAACACCTCTTTAAACACAACGAATTGTTTTAAACAGACAACAAAGCCCATCCTTGGCGGGGGTCACATGACCGGAAGCGAAGTCAATTGAGAGGTTGGGGGGATCGTAACAGACCATTTACCATCGGTTTAGAATACACAAAGGTAATGACCACCTTGCTGATGTAAACATTATCAGGTCTTGAAGTTTACTTTGTACGCCATCTTGAGTAAACAAACACAGGGAGGTATGAAACTGTTCTTTAAATACAGCGTTTTTGGAACGCCTCACCCAGTGGCGGTTCTATACCTGAAAACCTGATTGGGGGGGGGGGGGAAGGGCAAGGACACTACAGAGGGTCGAATGACCGGGGGGTATGGAATACCTCCCAGTCACAGGGGGATTGAAAAATTATGAAAAATCAACCTCCGAAATCTCTATTTTAATACCTTTCTGAAAATTGATTGGTTATTTAAAACGAAAAATTACCCTCCAAAAACTCTATTTCGGCATATTCCTGGATAAAAATCAAATAATCACTTCAAATAAAAAAACTTAATAGGAAAATTTTACAAATTTTGTAATTAAACTCTTTGGCTTGAAATTTTGATGGATTTTTAGGATGCAATAGTTTTTTGACAAATAGAAATGTAATATTCAACAAAATTCTTTTTCTAAAACTTTTTTAGTATTTGTTAGTTTTATATATATATATTTTAAATAACAACGATTTCCCAATTTGTCTTAACCCTTAACTGGTACCCTGGGGTGTTTCAACACCCCACGATTTAAATTTTCTCCGTTTTTATACATTTCTTATTAATTAATTTGATTCTTGTTTCAGGTATTCTATAAAATAGAAAACGGAATCAGAATGTGAAAGAAAAATATTTAAAACATTGTTCAGTTTTTGTATGTAACGTTTTGGGGTGTCGTATCTCATTTTGGGTGGAGTTGTGGATTTTTTATTTGAAGGTATAAATATAAATTTCTTATAAAAATCAATAGTGCCTTGATGTAACAATAAAATTATTATATAAATTGTTTTCATAAAGTGTTGCCTTACACCCCCAGGGTACCGGTTGCGTGCTTTAAAAGTAAGGATACCAGTTAAGATTTAAGAAATATACATATATATTATAAACAAAGGCCTAAGGTTAAAACTACTTAAAACTTCTAAGGCCTCATTTTGTCTGAAATTTAAATACTGAAAGGTCAATATCCTCCAAAAAGCAAATTTATTTAAAATAGCCTCCAACATTGTAGAAATCCTATTACTTTAAATGAGCAATTTTTGTATCTATCTTTGTATCCGTCGCGGATCTCGAAAACGGCTCTAACGAATTTGATGAAAATTTGCATTTAGGGGTTTTTTGACGTCAGAAATCGAATGCGCTAGGTCTTATGTCTGCAAAAATGCGCATAAAGTCTGAAAAATGCGCATACAATTTAAACTCTGAACTTCTTTTCATACCACCTTTCAAGTTATAATAACATTTTTTGAAAAAAAAAACCGGGAAAACTTGTGGGGCAGTTGCCCCCTGCCTCGGGCTAGAACAACTACTGACCACTCCTTTAAAAAAAAATACGGAATCGTTATTGGACGACTACATTGAATGCAGTGGTAGATTGAATCCGTAAAGGATCAAAGTTATACAATAAAAATTAATCTGACAGTTACAAAGTCTGCTAATCCGCAAATAATCATAACTCAAGGCGTACTTACCATACATTTTGAGGGTCAAACTTTGATAAACAGAAATAAATTTATATAAAGAGTGTTCATAAAGTCCCTTTAACCATAGATCATGTATAATAAAATAGATCATGCATGCATACGGCGGCAGTGTGGCGAAAAAAAGGTTGTCGGGAAAATATTGCCTGATCGCGCCGCGGGGTAGCGCTAGGGAGAAATCATTCAAGGCATTGGTGCTACACACCCCTTTCGTCGTTTCCCCCATAGATCGCGCCACTATCGTCGAATTTCCAGTGGATTGAAATAAAGCATTGGATCGGAGTTCTATTAGGTTATCCAAATACAATGCTTTAACCCACTTCATTATTTTCTTACTCAAAATAAGTTAAAAAATCTTTGTAAACAAAGTTCTGGAAAATGATATTTTTATAATAACATCAAAGTAGATTACTAATTTGTTTATATTATTAATAAGTTGGTCCTCATGAAACTAAACACCAAGCTCGAGGAAAGACTTTTCCGTTTTTGCATCAACGGATCAACGATATAAAACAATTACCGGTATTGTTTTACTTTTTTTACAAGTTCCCTGATTTTATCTGGTCGTAGAAACCCTGTTATATGTTTAAAGAAAATCCATGCGTATTACTGTTTTCGAAATTACTGCAGTACTTCCTGAAATAGAGGGCGTTTGTGGAATATTTTGAACAGTAGAAAATTCAAAATAACGCTTTTAATATCTTAAAAGAAAGGCAAATTAACATAAAATGTTTATTTTTCTTTCCCAAATTTTTAAATTCGTAGTAATTAAATCTGGTTATTGGAACATATTCATTGTGTAAAATAGGTAAACAGCCAAACTTCGGAAAATGGTTTCTATGCGTCAAAATAAAGAGAAAATCAAGAATTTTTTTCCAAAAACGCTTCGTTTTCCAGATATCTGCCATTTTGTTTCTTTTACAAAATAATTTATATCTAGAGAACGGTTAAACCTATTGAGTTCAAACTTTACATAAATATTAACCTAAAAATGATCTATTTTCAGAAAAATAAGCGATTATATCCAATCATGCGTTACAAAATGGTGGCTGTTTGAAAACTTCAAACATAAATTACTCAAAAACCGTACATTTTATCAAAAAATGTCAATATGTCTTTTTTTGTAGCCCTTTTGATTCCCTATCGAATAGTGTCGATTTCATTTCGGATAGTAACAAATTCAAGCTTGCCCCCTCCCTCAAGAAAGCGCTAGATCCGGTTCTGCCGCCATCCTACACCAACCAATAAACACAACAATATTTTGGTTACGTATGCTGTAATTATCATTAAGTTAACTATTATTCTTCATCCGATTGTTTTGACAGTTACACCATCCGATAGGGGATCAAAAGGGCTACGGAAAAGGTGTCTTGACGCTTTTTGTTAAAATGTACGGTTTTTGAGTAATTTAGGTTTGAAATTTTAAAACAGCCGCCATTTTGAAAAGAATATTTTTATATAATCGCTTATTTTTCATAAAATAGATCATTGCTAGGTTTAACTTCATGTAATGTTTGAACTTAATAGGTCTAACCGTTCTCTAGATATAAATTATTTTGTACAAGAATACAAGAAACAAAATGGCCGATATCTGGAAAATGGAGCTTTTTTGGGAAAAAATGTTACTCTTGATTTTCTCTTTAATTTGACCCACAGAACCATTTCCCGAAATTTGGCTGTTTACTTATGGGACACCCTGTAAATGAGATTTAACATTTTATAACAAAATGTAAGTCTGTGACAGTAACCTACACACAAACGAGTGATCGTAAAAGTTTTCCGTTTCCCACTTTTACGTTCAAGCACCTTTTTTTATTTTCATAATTATTATCTTTTTAAACTTATTCGTCTTATTTTAGTTAGTAGAACTAGTCAAATTTCACATTACATACTTCAAACCGTTTGCTAACAATACACGTTTAACACGGGAGAAAAGAATAGCCTACATTTAACAAAGGCAAATTATGTTCCGACGACAAAAAGAAGAACTCAAAGGTTAACGACATTTTAGATTTTTAACCAGATATATTTGCTGTCTTAAAGGTCGAGTTAGGTAAAGAGAATGGACGATGCATGGAGATGTTAAATCTACCAGATGGTCGGATACAAGGAAGGTCGTGGTAGAATGATGTAGTACTGGTCGACTAGATGAGTGTGGGAGTAACAAGATGGAATCGCGAGTAGACTACAGAAGATAAGATAATTAATAAAATTATTGTAACTTAAAAGATCGCTGAGGACTGTATTATTTAAGAAAAAAACTACTTTACGTCTTCATCTGAGCTTATTAGCGAATTTCCTTAGGGAAAATGAGCTATTGCAGTGACACTTATGGTAAGATCTAAGGTCGGGAGTAGTAAATGAGCACCGATCAAGGTCCCCAGAACACGTTTTGGGATGTCATTAAATTTCATATATGTGTTCGCACTCTAGCGGCATTTTAAGTCCGATTTAGTTCAAATTTAGTACACACACTGGTTGTAGACGTCGCTCGGACGAGTTAGCCAAAAAAATCCAACAACCGGAAGCACATTTTTTGACCGGAAGTAACTATTTTTTTAGATTTTTCCTACGAGAATGAATTTTGTTTAGAATTTTTTCCGTCCTTCACATCCTTTACATTTTGTTTTTTTACGCGTCCTTATAGCTCACTTGGTTCCTCCAAAATCGATAAAAACGTAAAATACCATAAAAGTACCCGGTTCAAGCCATGTAGTGGATTCTACCGTGGGGTTGGCGTGCGAAGCCAAAATACTCCCAACATGAGGAATGGAGTGCGAAGCACTCAATGCTTTGTGTATTTAAGATACTCAAAATATGTAGAATGGCGTGTGAAGCACGCAATGCACTATGTATTGAAAATACTCCCAGTATACGGAATGGCGTGCGAAGCATTTTGCAGCTATTCAACACTGTCGTGAATAGATCTATTTTACAAATTGTTGGTTGAAACCCTAAAACATAGGCCTATAAACTTAATTTTGGAAATTTGCTCAACTCACGTCAGCGGTTCAAGTGCTTGGTCGAATTATTAATCTTTCCTCATTTTTCACTGTCAGATTTAGAACTTATTGCAACCTAACACTAGAAACCAGCTTAACCAATAACCACCAATAACTAGTTTAGAACCAGTCTTTTCACGTTTTGTATGCGGAGGTTATTTCTTGCATATAAGGTCCAGGATGTTCCGATGCTCTCTAGCTTTGTAGAATTATTCCTCAGGTAGAATAATGGTAGAGCCTTAGGTTAATGGATATATAATAAATTTAAATACATTTTTATTGAAGAACGTAACAATTATAAATCCAAAAGCCACATGTGCACCCAGTCACTGCACTACTTGGCAACGTTGCTTAGCGTGGACGCGACTCACATCCTATCCCAGTTTAATTGTTGCTATAATTTATCGGTCAATATTTATAGACGTGTTGCGATCAAAACAAACGGAACTGTGTGTTTGTAACTACAAAGAAGTTGAACGATTCCCGACATCGTAAATCTCGCTATTCTCGTTCGAGTCGAACGTTGACCGTAGTCCTCGGAGTTGCTCCAAGCCTCTGTTTCCAGTATGGAATTTATAAAACAGATTCTCCGTGTAAATTTACACATCATGATTGAAATACAGAATGAACAACAAGAACACACACACATTAGCATTTGTTTTAACATTTAATTTATTAAATTGCGAGATGTTTCTACAATCGAAACAATTGCCATCGGTTAAAATAACAATCGAGTCGAAGTTTTACAATCGAGATGTTTGATTGTGCCGCCCGATGTTTAGATAACGATGCGCGGTCTCTCTCTTGACGCTGTACTAACCGAGTGTTTTTACTTTTTCCCCCTATACCATAGTACATGGAGAAAATAGCCTATTGTACTCGTCAAAATTTTCTAGTTTGAGTTTTTGGTGGAAATATCCGTTTTGGGTCCTCGTGAACCTAAAAAAGTTGTTTTCGGACTGATGTCTGTGTGTGTGTCTGGGTGGGTGTGTGACTGTGTGTGTGGATGTTATCAGACCTAGAGTATAAACCAGTCGTCCGATTTTGATGAAATTTGGTATGGAGGTACTAATCCACGGTATCTCTAGGCGTTTTTCCTTTTTGTGAATTTTTTATTTTTAAGGGTAATTTTCCCATAAAATCCCTTAAAATAACGGAAACATCTACTTTTCTCAAAAACGGCTCTAACGATTTTGATTAAAATTTTATAGTTTATTAGAGACCTAAAGTACTATAAACTATAAAATTTTAATCAAAATCGTTCGAGCCGTTTTTGAGAAAAGTTGATTTTTCCGTTATTTTATGATTTTTTATGGGAAAACAACTTTAATAAAAAATAACCTCTCCTACCCCACCCTACAAGTCACAGTAAATCTGTTTAATAATTTAAATATGTTTGTGAGAAAGTATGTGCCAGTTCCTGGTACCGTTTATTTTTTTTTTGTTTTTTGCTGTTGTATTGTACTGATTTTCTTAGAATTTGTAATTCATGTTTATTGAATATACGTCAAATAACTACTTAGACAATGACAATATACTGTAGGCCTAATCTCAAACGTTGAAATTTTAGGTTATTTTTTAAAGGTACGTTATTGTGTTTAATATATATAAATATATAAAAGCGAAATACCACTCACTCACTGACTCACTCATCACGATTTCTCAAAAACCACGGAACAGATTGGAATTAAATTTGGTATGTAGCTTCCTCTAGGGCCCTGGGTACTCGCTAAGAAAGGTTTTAAAAAAATTCGAAATTTTAGGGTGGTTTGGGGTGGGGTCAAAGTTACTAAAAAAAACACCAGTCGGATTGGAATGAAATTTGGTATGTAGCTTCCTCTAGGACCCTAGGTGCTCGCTAAGAAAGGTTTTCAAAAAATTCCAAATTTTAGCGGGGTTTGGGGGGTCAAAGTTACTAAAAATCCCCATAAGAAATACATAGTACATAATATATTTATTGATATATTTTTTCCGTTAGTATGCATTTTTTTATTTATTTATTCTTTTCATCACTTTTTCTTTGATTTATTCCATTGGAATATGTGACATGTCACAACTTACTTTATATAAATAAACGTACAAAGTAATAAAACATACATAATATACACAAAATCACACGTATAAATTTACATACAAATTTGATTAAAAAACAAAAAATCAAAAAACACAGTTAATACAGTTTATATATATATATATATATAATTTTTGATTATAATATTTTTAAAACAAATAAGCCCTTCCTGACACCTGCAGTCTGGGCTCAGGTACCTGTGGAAAGATATTCTTCCACAGAATAGAACGCATTTTCTAGGAGGTAGCACCTGAGTGAACTCTTGAAACTGTGGATAGAATTTAAGTTTTTAATATTTTCTGGAAGTGTATTAAACAACTTTATACCAGAGTAATAAATTCCGCGTTCAAAAAATTTAAGTCTATAGACAGGATGTTGAAAAAGTTTTTGACGCAAAGGGTATTTGTGGTAGTGCTGATTAATTTCAAATAAATTATGATTGCTCTTAAAGAAAATTAAAGTTTCATAAATATAAATGCAAGGAAATATTATGTTTTTTGAAAAAAGGTATACAAGATTGATTATAATTTAGATGGAACATTGAGCTTAAAATTATTTTTTGTAAACGGAATATTTTAATAGATTCAACAGAGTTCCCCCAGAATGCCACCCCATACCTTAGACGAGAACTGAGATAGGCAAAATAAACGGCTTTTATTACTCTTAAACTGGTCACAGAAGAAATCATTTTGAGAGCAAAGCAAACTGACGCCAGTGACTCGGCTAAACCTGAAATGTGACTTTTCCAATTCAAATTTGAGTCCAGATCAATGCCAAGAAATTTAACATTATTTGAGCTTTGGATTACTTCCTTACCTTTCGTTATGTATAATTTAGGATTTGACTGTAAACTAAAATAAATTAATTTAGTTTTTGTCACATTCAGTTTTAAGTTATTTATACAGAACCAATCTTCCGCCATAGACATGGCTTATGCTGCTGCATCAGCCAAATCTGTATCATTTTTGCCAACTACTGTTAAAGTAGTATCATCAGCAAATAATACTGCTTTTGCGGGTAAAACATTTTGAGGCAAACCATTTACATAAATTAGGAAATGCAATGGTCCCAATATTGACCCCTGAGGAACACCACGAAGGACTACTTCCCATGAACTAATCCAACCATTTGCTTTCCCACGTATCCCATAATATTCAAGTTTTTGTAACAAAATCCCATTATCTACACAATCAAAAGCTTTTGAGAGGTCACAGAAAACGGAAGCAATTTGGCTTTTTCCCTCAATAGCATTTATTACAGTATTTAAGACATCAAAGATGGCTGAAGAAGTTGATAAACCCTTACGAAATCCTAACTGACTCTTGTTCAATATATTGTATTTACTAAGAAAAGAAACGATTCTTTTCATCATTGATTTTTCAAATACTTTGGAAAAAACTGAGATAAGAGTTATAGGACGGTAGTTGCTAATTTCTTTACTATCGCCCTTTTTAAAAATTGGTTTAACAACTGAATACTTTAAATGTTCTGGAAATATTCCAGTTTCGAAAGACTGATTTATCAGAACAGATAGTGGTCTTGAAATAACATGAGCACTGGCTTTAATAACTGATGTTGGAATATTATCCCAGCCAACAGAGATCTTGTTTTTTAAACTTAATATAATTTTATAAATTTCTGAAGGGCTTGTAGGATGAAGGAACAAAGAGTTTGGAACTCCGATCTCCTTTTTTTCAACAAACAGATAGCCTCACTCTCGTCTGACTTCAAGTTTAGCTTCTCCGTGACATCTATAAAGAATTTGTTAAAAGTTTCCGCAATATGCATGGGTTGGTCAATTACTTCGCCACCTTTATGCAAAATTATATTACAATTTTGTTTGACATTGGTCTTTTCAGTTTCAACCCGAATAATATTCCACATTGCCCCAGCCTTGTTCTCCGTATTCAAAATATACCTATCATTTGACATGGTTTTCGCATCCCGAATGACTCTCTTCAAAATATTACAATATTTCTTATAATAAATAACTAGTTCAGCCGGGCAGCTCTGGGATTTCAATGCAAAACACGCTTCCTACGACAGTAATCAAAGGAAATTTAACTTTGATTTGTCTATCTGAGCAAAGCCGGATCGGGCCAGCTAGTTATTAGCGAATTTCCATAGGAAAAATGAGCTATTGCAGTGGCCCTAATGGTAAGACCCAAGGTCGGGAGTAGCAAATGAGCACCGATCATGGTCCCCAGAACACGTTTTGGGGTGTCAATAAAAATTATGTACAGAGTGTAAAATTAAAACCTTTCAGGACTTTGGGATATGATTCCTCATACAAAAAGGAAGAAAAAAGTTCATATAAACATAGGCCTGAAAATGCTTCGTTTTCCAGATATCCGTCATTTCGTTTTTTTTTTTTACAAAATAATTCATATCTAGAGAACGGTTTGACTGATTGAGTTCAAACTTGACATGAAGTTTAACCTAACAATGATAAAAAATAAGCGATTAAATCCAATCATGCGTTTAAAAATGGCGGCTGTTTCGAAATTTCAAACCTAAATTACTCAAAAACCGTAAATTTTAACAAACAATGTCAAGACAACTTTTTTGTAGCCCTTTTGATTCCCTATCTGATGGTATACATCCCTATCCAAACTATGGGATGAAGGATAATAGCTAAGTTCAAGATAATAACAGCATATGAACATACAATATTATCACACATAACTTAACATAGAGGCAGGTATTCAGCGCCTTAGATCGATTTCTCAAATAGTTGGTTATAACCCAAAAACATGTACATTTAATTTTAGAAATTCGCTTAATTTACGTCAGCGTTTCAGCTGTGATCGAATTATTTCATAATTGACGTCCAACAAATAAGCTTCATCAACTTTACATTATATTAAAAACTACACACTCCCCTTCAAATACTAAGTAGGATTTTTCTGACAATATTTTTTAAATAGTATTAAATAATACCTCCTTGAACGTAATATAACTTTGTTAACTTTTGTATGCAATAGGGAATTGACAAAATGTATTTAATTAACGATGCAATACAACTTACGGGGTTGTGGCATTACACAACACACTAATTTTAGTTGGGATTTGATGCAAGCCAACTTGTTTTAATGTGGGACAAAAAACAAGCGGGAGGAGTGGCAGGCTGGAGATGTGCCATGCCATACATCACTCACTTCGCGCGATTCGTTTATCAAACGCCCGGAAGGAACCCCCACGCTACTCATCTAATCAAATGGGGGAATCGAATTTTTTTTTGGGAACCATATTTAACGTATAAGTATACGAATGATAGATTTTCTTATATCGAATGGTTTTTAATGACTTAACCCCTCTTTCCCGACGTTGGGAACCAGGGATCCATCTCTTCTCGTTGTAGTTACCCCACTGACGCAACAATGTACGCACACATAACCTAACAGAGATTGTACCACGTGAATAGTGTTAGTACACTTTTATTTCACTAATAGGAATAGAACAGAATTGCCTTTATTCTTGTGGGGCGAGGTTAGGACTGCATAGTCCTCTCTACCATCTAACCCCATTATACATAACTAATTACATTACCATACATATATAAAAATTATAATAGTAAAACAAAACAAAAATAATAATAACAGAAAGTTAAGTTAGAAATTAATATAACATTGAACTAAATTGAACAATATTTGAAAGAAAACAAGAAAAACAAACTAACAGAAGGTTATATTTAAATGAACAGAAAGCTGGATTTTATATTTTACTAGCTGACCCGTACGGCGTTGCCCGTGGTGGTTGGTATTTTAACAGTCTTTTTTAACGTAATTGTATTCTTTTTAAGTGTTCAGTCAGTGAGTGGTATTTGGCTTTTATATATATAGATCTTAAATAATAAAAGCACTATTGTCATAATAATAAAAGATCTGAAATTATGATTTTAGTAACTTTGATCCCCCCCAAACCCCTCCTAAAATTTCGAAATTTTTCATACCCTTTGTAAGTGAGCACCTATGGCCCTAGAGGAAGCTACATACCAAATTTCATTCCAATCCGTTAGGTAGTTTTGAAGAAATCGTAATTTAATAACTTTGATCCCCAAACCCCCTAAAATTTCGAATTTTTTCAAACCCTTTCTTGGTGATCACCTATGGTCCTAGAGGAAGCTATATACATACCAAATTTCATTCCAATCCATTCGGTAGTTTTGAAGAAATCGTTTTTTAACAACTTTGATCCCCCCAAACCCCCCCTAAAATTTTGAATTTTTCAAACCCTTTCTTAGTGAGCACCTATGGCCCTAGAGGAAGCTACATACCAAATTTCATTCCAATCCGTTCGGTAGTTTTTGAGAAATCGTGATGAGTGAGTCAGTGAGTCAGAGAGTCAGTGGGTTTTGGCTTATATATATATAGATAACACAAATAATTAATTATACAAAATGATATACATATTATATTTTGATACAAGTATTACTGTTTCAATACGTTCGATGTTATT
>JAGFPH010003346.1:27935-47769 GCA_018207615.1 Philaenus spumarius | reverse complement strand
AAAAAATACTGCACAAAGTAACTTTACCATACCTTCCGGTGTTTCTCTATCTTCTACTTCCTTTTATCTTGTTTTAAAGATACACCTTATTTGACTTCACCATCCCTCCTCTGCTTTCCTCACCTTCGGCTACCTCTGATCCTGCGTAAGAAATACTCCTTAACATGTCTTTTCCATTCTTTCTGTTTTTTTTTACTCATCTTCTACTCTCTCTGATCTTGTTTTAATAACTTAACTTGTCTTCACTATATTGTGCCTGTGCTTCTATTTCCTCTGACCTTGATTTAACAACAAGTCTTTTTTCAGCCTTCATCCTTCTGTTACATTTATTTTGGAAGATCATGGTATCATGGCTAGTGTATATAGTTTGCACAAACTCTAGTAAATATAGTAAACTGTGAATTTATTTTGTAAAAAATTAATTAATACGAATCAATAGTAACTCAATTAAAATGTTATCAATCATTAAAAAGTTGAAACAGATACTGAACTCACTGAAATTGAAACTAAAACAGAGTTTATTAAACTTCTATGATGTGCCTGATTGAGAGAAATATTATTAAGAGTGGAAGAGAGCATTACTACAGTGGCCTTTATTAGGCTTTATGGAAAGCTAGCCTAGAATTGTGATTCAATTATTTTTGTGTGCATAGTTTTCTTGACACGCTATGTTGATAAACTAAGTGTACGTGTGACACAAAGGTATCTTGTATTATGATCATTCTATGATAAAATTTTGTTAAAAAATTTTGATACATTATTTGTTACAAAGACCAAACATGTATTATATTGATCTTTTTGCACAGTTGACCATTATCAGCTGATTTGTTATCAGTAAACAATATTAGATTAAATTGTTGATCTGTTCTACTACACCTCATGTTTATAGGTTAAGTTTCATAAATGGCTGACCTATTTTGACATTGGAGCAAAGAAGGGCTGTAACAAGCTTGATGGAAGTGTATGGTTCGCTTACTGTACTCCTGAAAATGTTTCGAGAACTATGACCCACCAAGCAGTTTAACAGTTTTACAAAAAGTTTGTGGACACTGAATCGGTAGTAAAAATGTATCGAGGCAATGCAAGACGCCCAAGATCAGGAAGCTGTGAATTGAACGTTGCCATTCTGCAGCAAGCCATGTTACAGAGTCCTTCAAAATCAAGCGTACAGTGCAGTTTGGAAACAAGAATTCCTAAAAAAAAAACAGTGTGGAATCTTGGAATGAAACCATTTGACACCAAGCTGTAACATTGGCGCAGAAACGTATTTGGGTGGCATGTTGTCAGATTTTAGCTAAAAAGAAGAATATCCAGCAAGACTTTGTGAATCGGATGGCAATCAGTTGCTTTTCACACACACGACATAACACAATTTTCTGGGCAACTGAAAAACCACAAAATATTATTCAGGAGCGTGAACATGACTCCCCAAAGGTGAATGTTGGACTGTGACCACCATTGAAGTAATTGGGTCCTTTTGATACACCAACAGTGACAAATTGTTTTTACTTAAGGATGTTGCAACATTACAGTCATTGATGAACTACCACTACAATCCTATTTGCAGAGTATTTCCTAACAAGATTGTGCTCCACCACATTGGACCCTTACTGTTTAAGCCTATCATGACCAAACATTTCCAAGTTGATGGACCATTACGTTGGTCTCCACATTCTCATAACAAGCTGTGATTTCTGGTTGGGGTAAGGAGCATGAATATGGCAGGAAAGTTTAAGATATCAATAACCTGAATGACTAGATGTGGTGTAAAAACAAAACTTAATAATAAATAAATACATTAATTTGCAACCCCCAATTTATTCATACATCAGCTGCTACGTGTAATAAAATTTCTTGAAGTAATATGGTGTACAATGTATTTAAATTTATGTAATGTTGTAGGTGGGGAAGAAGAGTTGCCTTCATGAGTACATTACTGCTCATGGTATGTGTGTCCATCCTGACGTCTTTCTCTCGTAACTACATGGTCTATACAGTTTTAAGGACTATCAATGGATTTTCATTTCCCGCTATATATCAAATACCTTTTATATTGAGTAAGTATTAAACAAATACTATACTAGCTGTAGTAAACGGCTTCACCTTGGTTAAAAATAAGGATCCCTTCTCATACTCTGCCTGGAAATCATTAATTTATGAAAACTAAACGTATTAGGTTTAAACAAAAATAGATGTTTAAGCTTTCGTCTTCTATTTTGAGCTGAGTGACTATGAATCTCCCTCTTATATGTACAATTTTTTACAGGTTTTAAAAATATATAAAACTATATATTATCTTAGATTCAATAGCACAAGCCACTTAGGAGACAATGCATAACACATAATTATAAAAGTTGTATCTTCACTTTTTTAGTTAAACTAGTGGACCGGGCAATGCTTCGCTATTGCTTGATTTACCCAACCTAAAATTATATTCAGTTTTTGATCCAAATCAGTTGTTGATCAAAATCAGCTGTTTTAAGCTTTTCATACAAACAGCTGTTTTTTGTGCCCCTGATAAAATCAAAAGAAATCTTTCTTCTTCTTCCTTAAGATTGACCTTCCATAAAATTAACATGGAAACTTTGAGGGCCACTGGGGCGAAGCCCTTAACATACATTGAGCTCATTTTAAGGGAAGCACAACTTCAGAGTGAGCTCTGTAAAATAACACCAAAAACATCAAAATCGGTTAAAAACTCTAGGAGGAGTTCTACTCACAAAATAACCCCTAGCAAATTAATTATGTATAGATCATGTGGTGTTTTCAAATCTATTTAGCTTCGCCATCCTTCGAGTCAAGTAAGTCATATCAAAACAATACATAATTTTGCAACAGCTTTAGGTTAAGAAAGAGCCTGACATATAAATTAAGAAAATAACTGTTTCTCGATGTAGTACATATATAAGACTAAAATATAGATTAGAAGTAGGTTTTTAGAGATACATGAGGCCACTGAGAACAAAATAGTAAACGAAAGTCTCTCTGTGAAGGTAATAATTTCAGAAAATGCTTGGGAAAGTTGCTTTTATGTTGAACACAGGCAAAGTCAGTTAAATATAATCAGGGAAACTGAATAAAATTATGTATATAATATTTGAAATTGCACACTGTAAACCGATATTTTCAGAACATCTAGTAGTGTATTATAATTGCCAGCTTCAGTCTTTATGACAGAAGGCACTTCTCTGAATCATTTTGTAATTGATAAGAGCAATTATTTGACATGGTTCTTGCTAGGCCTACGAGCAAACTCAATGTAAAGTTAATTGTATCTACTCAACAACATAATCTTTAGGCCTAATTGTTAGTTTTGTCAGCAACTATATTTAAAGCGACCTTGCCTTGAAAAGTTCCTTACGCAAGTTGGTTTGACAACAAATTAAGTGAATAATAAGTTTGAGCTTTCAAACTAAATTGGGGACTTTTAGATAAGATGACAATTATGTTCACAACAATTTAAAACAAATTTGTAATATTTACGATAGTAAAGGACTGACATAATATAACATGTATGATATAGCTGAATGAAAATCACCTTTAATTAAATAGTTTCTAAATGGTTTTACTATTAGTTTATTTTTTATGGGAAATCCATCCTTCCGATACTTATTTTAAAAAGTTTATGGGTAAGGTCGTATGAGGCATTTTTACAATTGTGTTCTACCTGTAATTTTTTTAAATGTGAAGACATCGAAATGAACGAGATTAAATTTTTGGTAGAAAAATGTCCAAATGTCAAAACAGTTAGAGGAAGGAGAATTAAAATAAGTTTTAACAAATAAATAAATCAAAGTACAAAGTTCAATTTCAACATAAAAACATATATTGTGAAAAGAAATAAAAACAACAAGTCAAACGATATTATACAGCATCATCTCTGTAATGTCCCAGCAGGAGAGAGGAAAGTGGTGGCCCCCTTTTTACCATATTTTCATCGGTTAAATAAGAATTAAACCTCTATGAAACTGCAAAAAGGTCCACATGAAAATTTTTTTTTAATAAATCCATAATACATATGATTTGATACAATTTTTCTTAAGTAAACTTGTTGTATTTTCCCTTTTTGTTTGTAATTAAAACAATTGTTCAAACTTATGTTTTGACTACTAAAGAGGCTTATGTAAGCCAAAGAATGTTTACAGAAAAATCTTTATAGCCTCGTTCAGTTCTTATTGTTATTGACTTGTTAGCAAAGCTTTGTTGTATTACAGCACAAAGTAACCAAGTGATAATGTTTTGCCAGCTTTAGAAATGATGGGACCTCGCTACCGTACATTTGCAGGGATGGTAATCTGTATGTTCTTTGCTATGGCCATGTCTCTGCTTGCCTTGCTGGGATATTTACTGAGAAACTGGTACACATTGTCTCTGGCTACATCTGTACCTCTACTGCTTCTATTCAGGTAAGTTCAAGTAATATTACATTCTAGTAAGTCAACCAAATTCTGATCTAATTTATTTCTGTTATTTTAATATAAATATTAATAAAGTATATATTTGGTAAATATTTTCTTGTAAACTGCAGGATAACTTCACAACCACTGTGCTTTACAGAAATTATACAGTGAGAAATTTGAGGGAACAAACTTGCTACAATCGTTGTGCAAATTTGAGTACTGATCAAAATGGTGGATATGTTTAGCATCTTCTGTAAACGTAGGGTGTATTCTTTTATTAGCGAATTTCCATAAGAAAGAAGAGCTATTCCTTTCCACCACCACATACGCTATGGAATTTGACAACATTGAAATATTAGCTAGCTCATCAAATTATTGTGAAATAACAACTTTTGAGGCAATAGAAATAAAGAAACTCAAAGACAACAATAATAAAGACGATGTCTATGAACTAAGTAATACTTGGAAACCTGTTATTAGCAAATTTCCATAGGAAAAATTAACTATTGCAGTGACCCTTACGGCCAATCGACCGATCCAATTGGGGTTAATTAATTACATTAATTAAAATAAATTCAAAGTCAATATAACAAAGGATTAAAGCCAAAGGGTGTCAGAAAAGCCCAAAATTAAGATAAAAAAGTAGTTTCCAATGTGAAAATAGTATTTAGTAATAGTTTTTGAAATTGTGTTGGTTAAATACGTGCAGACTATGACGTATGCATTAGCGACAAGACCAAGCCAAAACCTTGCAGGATCTGACAGGAATTGACTTGTCCAGTCTTGTCTAAATTTGGTAGAAATGAATTAGCATTGAAAGATAGGGGTTTATAATTTTATAAAAAAAAGTTGTTATTATTAGATTTATGTTGAAAGGAGAGTTAAATAAGTAAGGAGTAATAAAAATAATTTTGTTATGATAATTTGTTAAAAAGTTATAGACAAAAATGTAAGCGTAAACAAATCGATTTTGCAGAATTTGAATAAAATCCAAAAACAAAGTAGAGTCATTTGTAGAGTTAAAAAGGGTTAAGAAAATAAAGTAATAAAAAATATAAAGTTATAAAGTTTTATAGTTAAAAAATAAAGTGTAAAGTCATTCTTGGGCATAAAAAGGCCAATAACTCATAAAGTTCAAATGTAATTAAATCATAAAAAATAGCATTTAATAGAGTCAATAATAGGGCATAATCAAGCCGAAGTTCAATATAAATAAATAAATAGTTTTGTAAAAATAAAATAAATTAATAAAAATGTTTTATTAATTCAAAATAAATACAAGGGAGATTAATAAAAGGGAAATATTGATGAAATAGAGTATATATAATATATGTGTAATAAATTGTAATGCCATGTGAGATATGAAAAGAGCTTTAAAGGGGGGGAATGAGACGCCGAAAACCAAACGAAGCCAATTAGAGTAACAACAAGCTGAATAACTAGACAACCAAACAAGCTATCAAAAAACCAACAACAGATTAGCGCGTTTCAAGACCAACCGAAGAAGATACAAGCAAGAAAAAATGGAAAATTTCAAATTTACAGGAAATAAATTTCAAAATTTAAGCAAAACTAACGAAGTCAATAACTCAAGAATGAAGAGGAGTAGAAACACCATTCGAATTCCAGGGAAACCAGAAAACGTCAACCAATCCATAGAAGTCAACAAAATCAAAATCCGACCACGCAAAAAGAAGTTATAGAGTTTGGGTGAAATCAATGCAAAAATTGTCAAACGACAAGTTCATACAGGCACTCAAGGCCCAAGCTGCGACGGGGAAGTGACGTCATCGGATCCACTACGAAGAGCAAAACAGACCGCACATTGAAATTCAATAAATGAAGATAATAATTAAATTAGGCCTAATCGATGGGAAATAAAGGCACTAAAATTCATCAAATAAATCAGGAAATATATTAAGACCAAAAAACATATTTCTAAAGCAAGAAACCAGGATTTCTTGTTACATAGAGGAAGATGCTGGTTTGACAAGTAAAAAGTCGACGATAGAAGCCTGCATCCCCTTTAACATCAGTTTAGCACGGAACGCCAACGAGAAGACATCTGACCAAGCTCCGAGGGTACTTAGAGAAAGTCAAAGGGCGATCAATTCGGTGTGCGTTACGTTTCTAGCTCCGGCCTAAAGCTAAGTCGGGTCGTGATAATTTCGGGAGAAGAATATCCATATAAACGGCCTATCTTGCCAAAAGATACTACAATCAACTGGGAGAGGACAACTTTAATTCAGTCTAGGAGAAGACAACTGTAAGCCGAAGAAACCATTCTGGGGACCAAGGAGAACAACTTTAAATCGCTGGAAATCGACAGAAGGAATTACGCGTCGAACTTCTTGTGTTCTGTAAGTGGCAAACGATCATTGTTACTTATAATTTTAAATAAATCCCTTTTTTAAAAAATAATAAATAAATTAAAATAAACTAAGTCAATAAATTCAAGTAGATTCTGGGGAAATTGAATAAAGTAAACTCGTTTAGTAAATTTCATTACTCACAATGGCAAATCGTCGTATGTAAATAATATAATCATTAATATACAAATTTTAATTAATAAATTAATTAATCACTTTGCTACTTTTCAATATATGTAATTATAATTTAAAGATTAATAAATTTCATTGTGTTTTGAAAATAATAATTTGTTGTTTCAAGGTTAATGGATTTATGTTGATTAATAAATCGTTTTTGTGTTTTCAATAGAAAAATTTTGAATATATAATTTACAAATCCAATCAAATTAATCCTAAAACCATTCAGTGCTCTAGTGTAATTAAGTCAGCAGGTGAGTTATTCACGGATCACTACAAATTTAACTCCAAAGGGAACGATCCCGAAAAAGAGTCTAGAATTGAGCTAGTGTACTACA
Source organism: Philaenus spumarius (assembly GCA_018207615.1). NCBI lineage: Eukaryota > Metazoa > Arthropoda > Insecta > Hemiptera > Aphrophoridae > Philaenus > Philaenus spumarius. Next base: position 40,485 of record JAGFPH010003346.1, on the reverse strand, counting down.
CAAAAGACAAAAAAGGTCTAACTAATTTAATTTAAAAAAACTTAAGAATAGGAAACAAAAAGTTTTCCTTTTCTTGCCCTCGCCAAACCTCTCAAATTGTTCTAACGGGGTAGTACAACGGAACAACGTCAAATAAGGCCTGAAAACACTTGGGTGTTATTTGATGAGGGAAAGTGTTAAAGTTAACAACAAAAGGTTGATTATTGAAAAAATTAAAAGGGTAGGGAGGTTTGCGCGTGGCAACATGTTGTTTGTCTAAGTCGCTTATTAGATTTTTCGTACTAAAATGAAACTTTTTTGGGATTTTACAAAAAAAATAAAACAAAAATATAGGATATCATTCTGCACATTTTGTTTTTTACACGACCTTATAGCTAGATTAGGTCCCTAAAAATTAATCAAAATGTAAAATACCATAAAGTACCCGGTATAAATCCACAAAGGGAATTTCATCGTGAGGGCATCTTCTGATCCGAGGCCGAGTTTGTATGCTGCAAGCGACACGAAAAAGTCCATAACCCAAAGCCGCAAGGTTGAGGTGCAAACTCGTTTTTCCGTAGCGAGTGGAACAAATGAGCGCATGAGCCGGAGTTGAAGGCAAACGAATTCTACTAATATATTTCGTACACACAGGCAGCTAGTCAGCGCCTTTGTGAGTAGTCCATTTCCCAAATAGTTGGTTGAAACCGTAAAACATATAAACTTAATTTTGGAAATACGCCCAACTTATGTCAGCGTTTCAGCTGAGAATTATTAAAAAATATTACTTGTTTGCAACCATGTGATTTACCACTTAGATGTACTTAAAATAAATAAATCAGTTGATCTTTTTCTCACTCTTGAATTGCAAAGGAAAATTAATGTTTACCTTCAGTACAGTCAAAATGGTGTAAAAATTGCCTTGACCTGGGCAAAATTGCAACACAAATGATTCTTTTTGCATTTTATTATAAAAAGAGTCTATTTTAACATATTCAAAATCCCCATTTATCCCGGCCCAGAAAATCAGTCAAAATCAAAGATGGCGGTTGACTTTTGTATTTTTCATTAAAAAATGTATAACTTTGTTATTTATGATGTTATTATTTCAATGAAATTTGGCACAAAAGTTTAAAATACAAAGATAAAAATATAAAAAAATAACGACTGACTTTACTTCTTTTTTTCAAAATGGCAACCATTTAAATATTAGGTAATTCGTTTTGAAATATTTAAGTGCATTTAAAAAAAGTTGTGCACTCAAAATAGGTATTATTATATACTAAAGCATGCCATTTACATTGTACTACCTTCATAAGAATCGTTAAATATATTTTTATAATTTTATATATTTTACATTTCGTTATAAATATTGTTTATTTACAGGTATAGTTGCGGACCATGGAAGGTGATATGACTTGTATAATTTGCAAGTGATAAACATTTCCTTATTTACTGTGAATGTCATATCTGGTGTGAAGTTCACAGAGGGGAAAATTGAATTTGTTCGGCGTACATGGTCATGTCTTTTATTGTGTATTCTGATGTATAAACATCAAAAACTACAGTTGCTTGCCCATAATTATCTGTCACAAACTACGCATTTTGCTATATACCTGAATGTACTGTCTTTATGCCTTGGCAGGCGATTCAGTAAGGACCCTCCATCGAGCACATAACTCGTATCACCTAGGCCTACTCCTGCTGTTACAAATGGCTGAGAATTATTTGCAGTAACATGCGCAATCAACGTTCTTTATAGGTTTGGCTTGTCTGCTTTCAACAATACCGCTGGACTTTGAAATAACATAGGAGGAAAGGAGCACAGTTCAAATTTCATTACTTCCGCAAGCTCAATTTCCCTCAAAGAAGATGACATAATCAATCTCTGAAATAACAGATCTGGGTCAATAGTGGCCTCCTCTTTCTTGTACTTAATGAATGATACAGAAGAAATTGTTTTTGCCTTGTCATTTTGTTTCATTTTACAAGAAAACACCTCCTGGCCCTTCATCTTCTTCACAATGTTCATACCAATGGCTTTAAATGTTTAACACCAGTTACAATGTTTCGCAAAGTTCGATCGTCTAAATAAGGTGAAATCGATCTCAGTAGCTGAAGTATCTTATCTGAATCTTCCCTGTCTCATTTTTTTCGTGATTGCGTCAAATCCTTATGCTGTTCACTAGACTCGTTTACAACGTTTGTTAACTTCTGCATTGAGTTATTGTATTCTGAATACACAGGCATTGACAACATCCAAGTAATTTTTTGTATTTCGGACATACCACTACCTCTGGTGAGACCTCCATTTGTCTTGAGTGACCTCATTAAACACTGCTCAATTACCAAATCTGCTGGCAATCCCGCCAATATTTTATCAGTACGTCGTATCACATGACCACCTCTATTGAAAACGGCATAAATTTCAGGATGAGTGTTTTGAAGTTCAGTCATGTTCTATAAGTGAAGGTAAACTGATTTTGTAATTCGTATGCCCAGATGCTGCAAAAATGGGCAGGGCTTCTGTAAGACCTTCAAGTAGCATTGGAAATGATCCTAAACGATCTGCAGTGATGAGTTTACGAATGGTAGCTAATGCAGATTGATATTCAAGCCAAAGAAGGCTGGTCCTTGAGGAAGATCTTAGCTTACTCTTCTTAGAATCCAATACATCACAAACTTCTTTCAGATATTCATTGGATTCTAAATCCTTCAAATGTATGCTACCTTCCATTAGATTGTCATATGTTTCGAGTAAATTGTCGAAGATGACAGATCTCTCTCCTTTATCACTTGGAAATGTACAATTGTTCCACAAAAGAGGCAGTGAATTTTAGGATTATAAGTTTGTGTGGTCAAGCGACTGGTCCTCTTAACACCTGAAGCACTTGCAACATCTGACTCTGCATTGCATTTTCTCTTGTCAGTAAACCTTTTACGACAGTCAATATGTACTCTACACCCTTCAACTGCTACATCACTTCCTCTGGTTTGACTGCATATATTGATAGCACTTGCACCTTTTGTTTGTAACACTGCACTGTCTGTTCCGTAAGTGTCTTTCTTGCAAATTATACAAGTCGTATCACCTTCCATGGTCCTCAACTATACCTGTAAATAAACAATATGTATAACGAAATGTAAAATATATAAAATTATAAAAATATATTTAACGATTCTTATGAAGGTAATACAAAAGTACAATGTAAATGGCATGTTTTAGTACATGTTACAATTCAAATATTTCCCTAACTCTGTAAAGAATTAAGAACGAAATTAAAAATACGTATTGGAGCGAGAGAGATAGAAGTCAAATTGGAATGTCATTCATTTAGTTAATCCGTCATACACGCCCGACACCTAGCGACCATTATGCGCAACACTAAATACTACAACGGAAAGGTACAATCAAATCACGACTTTCAACTCGAATTCATTAAAATAAAATTACAAAACGAATCTGTAGACCTACATTTCCTACATCAAAAATATTCAAAACTAAATTCTGCATCCAGGAAAGCTAAAATAACAACATAAAACCAAGTCAATCGACAAAGATTTACGTTAAAATGCAAGGAGAAACTAGGCCTATCTAATTACAAATCGAAGAGAAGTTGGCAGAATAAATCCGATTACAAGAAAAATACATTCTTATTAGAAAATTAAACCAGGCCTATGAAAAGAACCAATTTTTTACATCTCAAATGTCTTTGGTCTAAATCTAAAATAAACGCCGATAAGCTATTATAAAATATAAAAACGAAGCCCCGACCGACAAAATTTAATCGTAGGCGGATACTTCATTTATGTAAACTCCTCCCACGAAACGCTGTGATTGGTCCACATAATTCTTGCCACCAAATGAAAAAATACAAAGAATAAGATATATACATTCTAGAAATTAGATAGCAATTACTGTAATAAGGATTTATTTAAGTGTTTTCTATAATTTAACTGTTTAAAATCATATTAAATTCATTGTAAAACATTGTTATGTATCAAAACAAATCCACACAATTAAATTAAAGACACAATTAAAATAAATCACACTTCACGATTCCCAAACACCTATTACATTAACAAACCCAAATCCCAGAAGATATGAAGATTCATCAGGCGTTATTATCCATTTCCTGGAAAAGTAGAGAAGCCCCAAATGAAGAACATTGTTAAGTTGGCCACTAAATAGTGCAGTTGATATAATTTTGGCTGTTGAAATTTAAAGAAAAGAATCGGTATTTCAATAAATATGAAGCTTATGAAGTTCAGTGTTTTTCCTTTATAACAGTTACTATCAAATTCTAATCTACAAGAACAAACAACCAATTGGGTGAGAACTTTCCAATTAACTAGGCCTAGTCTATTTTAAGATCCAACACCAAACCAGTTACCTTAGAGGGATAACTTATCTATTTGAACTAAACTGTGAATAATAATATATACATATGTTATGCATATAGATTTACCAAGAACCTTTGAACTTTAAACTATCGTAAATTCAGTGATCCATTATAATACTAAATCCATTAACCAAATAACCTTTTTGACGATTCCATATAATCTTGCTCTCATTAATTTTGTACATATTTTAATTGTGTTATCTATAATCAAATTTGTTTTCTTTTTAAATACTTTGGGAAAAAGACGGCTCCAACCCACCGAGTTAAGATCTTGTGTTTTAAAATTATTGAACAACAATTAATAACCTGTTTATCATCAAACTTAGTATTCACAATTTAAATAATATTGTTCTTTGAAAAGAAATATCATTTTATGTATTACCTATAATAATACAGAAGTAAAAGATTGTTTTATAATTGTAACCCTTGTTGACCATCTTATTTTAATATAGATTTAATTGTAAAGTAAAGTAATTGTGTGAGGGTTGTAGTATACATAATAATACCTATTTTGAGTGCACAACTTTTTTTAAATGGCGGCCATTTAAATATTTCAAGGCGAATCACCTAAATATTTAAATTTCCGCCATTTTGAAAAAATGAAGTAAACTCAGTGGTTATTTTTTATACTTTTATTCTTATATTTTTAACATTTCTGCCAAATTTCATTAAAATAACATCATAAATAAAAAATTTATAAATTTTTAAACAAACAATTAAAAATTTAGTTGCCATCTTGGATTTTGACTGATTTCCTGAACCGGGATTAATGGGGATTTTGAGTATGTTAAAATATACACTTCTTACAGTATAATGCAAAAAGAATCATTTGTGTTGCAATTTTGCACAGGTCATAATTTATTTTTACTGCACTACTTATATTTTTCTGCTCTATATAAACAAAATTATAAGCAAAGATAACCACTCTGGTTTATCGCATCAAAAAAATAAAAATAAATAATAATAATAATAAAAAATGACAAACTAAATAAATTATTTGGTTATATCTTTTCAGTTACTACTGGATCATACCAGAATCTCCAAGATGGCTGCTCAGCAAAAACAGAATTGACGAAGCCGAAGTGATCGTCCAACAAATGGCTAAAATAAACAAGAAACCAATTCCGGCAAATTTTTTGAGAAAACTACAGGTAACTTTGAAAGGTGTGAACACAAATTTGCATGCTGTAGTTTTGTGTAGAAATTAAAAATGTATTTTCTCAAAGTATTATTATGTTAATATGAAAAAGTCAGCAATGCATCCATGACTTTTTTATGGACAGATTATCTGCCGTAATTTTGCACCAATTACTTTATACATAAAGTGTACATAACGATGAAAAATCTTGGTCGAGTTTCATAATGGGTAAAAAAGACCAATAGGGAAATAAAGTTTTTTAAATAATAGAAAATCGCTGTAACTCCCTTATTATAAAAAATATTTGAACCTTTGAAGATATTAAACCTCCAAAGAATAGAACCAAACTTTTTTTATCAAAAAACCAAACTAAAACAATGTAGGCCTACACATCTTCCTAAGTAGGCAAAATATGAAATCCGATCAAAATTAATGTAAAACTTTCTTCACAACTGCTACCCTAAGCCCAAAGAATGGAAAAATAGGAGTTGAAAGTCAAAAACATGCATATCCCTCTTTGTAAACACAATAGCAAATCCATTCAAAGTTCTTACACACTTTCTAAATATTATCTAAAACTTTTGTGCAAAACAATTTTGATACAACCAACCGTTACAGCGAGGAATGGCCAAAATAATGTCACAGAACAATTAATTCATTTCTCCTTTATAAACACAATATCGAGCCAAATTCATAATTGTTATAAATCTGCTAAATATTACTAAAATCATTAGTATGAAACTCTTTTGTATAACTGCCTCCCTTAGTACAAGGGGCAAATAGATATTTTTAGTGTTTAGTTTATGAGATTAAATAGTGTAAACTTTATAATGTACGTACAGAGGATGTCACAGACCACCTGTGCAGCATGGATAGCAAACAGATGAATTAGTTTGGACACCTAAAACCTAAAGCATCTAGACAAAATATTTTATTTTCTAAAAGATAAATTTTTAAAGAGGATGTAGATTTTGAAGAAAAATTTGAACACAAACAAAGGTCAAGTGTTACATCATTTTAAATAAATTTTGCAATTTTTTCAAGAAAACAAATGTTCCTTGTTTTTTCGAAGATGGTGATCATAAACGTAGAAAATATTAGTTTTCTAATAGTATTTTCCAAACATTGCTAATGATATTATTTTTCAAACAGTATTCCATTTGGGTACTTTTTACAAGCTTTCCAGCACTAAAAAAATTTAGAATTTTGGGAAAAAGAAAAAGCTTACAGTAAAGACCACGAAAGAATACCGTTGAGGAACGGGCTTGTGTACACGGAGACCTTGAACGCCCCTTAGTGCGACGTTGTCATGTTCTTCCCACGCTTCTAACTGAACGCAGCTGACTCAACACATTTATAATTCTTTAAACTGTGCGCTCAAGCCTCGAGCGGTAAATACCAGGATTGTTCGAGACTAGTAGATATGGCAACGCTGCGCGCCCATCCTATTGGCCGCCACGCAAGGGTATTCTTTAGTGGTCTTTAATATATACCTACAAACTATGAACAGACAATGCAGGGCATTCAAAATTTTGTTTAGATATGTTCTCTTCCATTTCACCCAAATCCTACATTTTTTAAATGATAGAAAACGTTTGTAAAGGTGCCCCCAAATGGCACATTGCTTGAGAAGAGAAATCATTAGCAATAATTAATTGGTAAAAGATTTGTTTCTGATTGTAAATAAAATGAAAAAAGAAAAATACTTAAGGCATCCATTTTCAAATGGACCAGACATTTTCTTAAAAATTAACTTTTAAATTGTTTACTTAAAATATAGTAATTTTTTGCAAACTACTTCCCATCCACCAAAATTTCCCTTTTGAGACAATAGAATTTTAAAACAAATATTTTTTTTTTAAATAGTGAAGTTTCAATTGAACCAATTCATTTGCCAACATTGATTGTTAGCTTTAGAACTACTTATTAATCAAATAACATAGCTTTATTTAGTCAATTGTAACCGTCTTTTCGATATTAGTGGCTACATGTTTCGGTGCCACACATGGGCGGATCCAGCCGGTTTTCAAGGAGGGGGCTGTCTCCTATCCCGGGGGGGAATAGAATAATTTGTTGTAATACAGTATTTGAAAACGTCTTTTTTGACTATGTCATGAGCACCCTCTTTGAATAGGAATTAAGAATTACACGCTTTATCCAAAAATGAAATTTTATTATAACAAATTGTAGAGAATAAATCATAGAATTGAACTATATACTTGAACATTTTAAATAGCCTTATTCTATAAAATTTTTCACTTTGTTCCACTAAATTAGAACACCTAAACAAAATTCTCACACACGTATAGTATACAGTTCCAGCCAGAAGGGAAAAGTTAACGACTACGTGCCTAGGGCGGTGAAAATGTATATATTTCACGGAAAGACCCCAATAGCATCGTAAACCAGGTTTTCCTTATATCAAACGAAAATCTAGAACTTGCCCTTCAAATCGCTATAAAGATCATTCAAATATATCGATTTGTAGTAGATACATCGATTGCAAGATGTGCTTTCTCATTTGTTGAAAACTGTCCAATTGCAAGGGTTTACAGAAAACTTCATATCTAAAAAACTATAAGAGAGACGAATGATTAGAAGATCGTGGTAGAAAGTTAAAATCTTGATGAATCCAATGGTGTCCTCTCAAAACAAGTCTGTCTGACGGTTATGTGCCTTTAAAAAGTGACGAGTTTGAGTCATTTGTTTGTGCTTTCTCGTGCGGCATCAGTTGATTTAGACAACTCCAATTTTACAACGATGATTACATTTATGTAAATATACATTTTAGAAGAAATTCGTAAATACAAAAATTAAAGTTTAAAACATTTTCTTCCAATGGTTTTTGTTTTATTGAGATTGGATAATATTTAGTGGGTCAAATATTCGATACAAGTGGTGTTTGTCTGGGACAACTCAATTGAACAGTCTGCCATTTAAAGTGTTAAACAAAATTATAATACCCCAAGGGCCCCCTGGCTGCAGCTCCACAGCCCCCTGGATCCGCTAATGAGGTTGTCTGAGTAACATCTTGTTTAGTAACTTCAGAAGTGATTCAGATTTTGTGTTGATAGTTACACATTTTTATAGTACTACCTTATAACAGTTTACCAAGAATCAAACAACAACTTATAAATTTTCAAAACGGATCTGAACTATGGAGACTCTTAAATTCTTCCTCTAAATCCATAAATTTCATACGAGAGATAAAATATTTTTCTCTTTTAACAACAAATAACTGTACACTGTAGGAACTTATTTTAGTTTTGAATTAACAGTGTGTTGAGTTTAGATGTTTATTAAAGCTACTATAACATTTCAGGAAGAGACACAGAGGCTCTCTGGAAGCAAGACTGACTTACACAACAAGACAGCTACATCAGCTACACCGATGGATATTCTACGTTATCCAAACATAAGGCGCAAGTTTTTTATTCTTGCATTTGATTGGGTAGCCAACGCAGTTGTATATAACGGGTTATCTTATAATACAACTAACTTGGGCGTGAGTGACTACCTGGCTTTCTTTATAAGTAAGTTTTAAAAAGTAAAACATTTTAAGAGATAAAGTAAATGTGTTTTCTAGATGACCTTTCCACTTTTCGGCTATTTTGGTTTGAGTACCCCAAAACATTCACAAGTTATTTATGTTAAAAAAAGAACATTTCTACAAAATCTTCTTTCTACTTTATATTTATCTAACAGATTACATAGGTAGTTAGGGTAGTTGTTTTTCCGGAATGTTTTATATTTTCCCCCTCATTATTTTGGAATAAAAAAAATTCTTTTCTTGTGTATTACCCAACATATAAAATAAACCGTGCAACTAAATTTCACAATGGTTTTCAACTTTACCCACAATTTTGTGATGAATGCTTGAAAATTCATACGTTAGAAATTATTTAAAAATAAAAGGATCTCTACTAGCAAGCTTAGCTTTTCTATCTAAAGTGGTTATGGAGATATAGTAGCAATGTCATATAGGGATTTTCACAACTCCACTGCAGACGTTTTTTTTATCTCCTCTGACATCCTTGCTGTGCCAATCTTATAAGTTCAATGGGTTATTATGGTCTTTAATGGGAGAATTTCTCCAGATTCAAGTGGTTGATCAATTAGCGCTTTAGCGTGATTGGCAATAAATAGGTACAATAATAACACATAGATAAACTCAAAATATGGATATAAAAATTGATATGATTTGTTTTATTTCTTTTAAATGAATTTTGAAATAATAGTTTCCTTGTATTATTTTATAATTTTGAGATTTGCCTTAAATTTAATTAAAGATTAGACTACTTAAATATATTTTTGGATACCCGTTTACGTATTTGATGTATTTTTCTGCCATTATAAATGTATGCCTTTAAAACCATCCAAGTGGCATGGATAAAGCTAAAATTGAAAAGCCTGTTTTTAGCGTTTTGCAAGCATATTTTTAAAAATTTGCCAAAAATAGTAAATGAACCCCAATCGAAAAGTGTTCCATAGCTTTTTTGTAGAAGAAACTTCAAAGAATTCAAATATGCCACTAAAAATTAGTTTCTTTTGAAATTGTAAAAGTTATTAGCTTAGAAAGCAAAAAATATTTAGTAACGGAAGGAAAAAAAACAACTTTATGCCTACATAAAAAATAGTAAAACATTTTTGTAATTTTTTTCAAAATACACAAAAGTTTTATAATTTAGTTCTAAATAGAAATATGTAAAAATATATTTTAATTTCACAATTGTTTGGTTCAAAATAACACTTTGAACGTTTTTACTACATAACCTGCAAATCAGACTAAGTTCAAAGTGACTAGGCCTAAACATTTTTTACTTCAAACAATGTTTTTTTTTTACCAAAAATTCGAGAATGAAATGTAGAATTGAATAGCATTCCACTCAGTTTCAAATAACTTTACATTTTGTAATGAAAAATCAAAATATCAAAGCGTCAATTTAACCTAAAACCTTATTTCTAAGCTATGTTATTTCTTCACTTACCGTTTTATTAGAACACTGTTATAAGCCTAATTTCACTCAAACACAATCTACACTTATTTATTTATAACTAAAACACAATATAACACTATTTTATAAACTTTAAACACTTTCAATTCACTAAAATATCAAGACGAATAAAACTTACAGTGAACGCTTTGAGATCAGAGTGTAAAATGGATATTAGGTTATAGACCGCTTCATTTACATCATGTCTGTGCCAACTAAATTTCACCTAAATTATTTGAACTGAACATAGAATAAACGTTGGAATTTTCTCTTTAAAACGGTATATTACACATCTTAGGAATAAATCGTTTTCTGATAGTAAAAATCGATTTAAAATCTGCTTCCTTATTGGCCCAATCTTAGACCAATAACAAGCCTTTATTCTAAATTCTAGATCTCATAACCTAATGTGGTCACAGATGATTTAAAAATACTACTTGAAAGATAAAAGTCTAATGAATCCAATGCTGTGATGATCTTTGTGACAATTGACAACTGTGAGGAGTTGCAGACCGTTGAAAATGATGAAGTTTTACGTTCTTAACATCGCGATGTCGCACGGAAAGCAGCTGTTTGACATTCTACAATTTTGAAACGATGATTACGTATGTAAATATACGTTTTACGAAAAAGTTTTAAATACAAAAAGTAAAGTTTAATTCATTTTCTTTCCAACAGTGCCGGTTTTATTACGATTGGATAATTCTAAGTTAATGAATTAATCGAAAATGCAAATGTATGCAAATTCTCGCTAATTGTCGAAATAGCTGCATCTTGCGCCTGAGATAACGTCACTTTGGGCAGTCTGCCACTGGAAGGGTTAAATTAATGTCTTGACTTTACCATATTTAAAATATAAAACAAATATTATAACTAAATTTTATGTTTCTATCTTAAGCTGTTAACACAAGTCTGTTTTTTTTTTTTGCTTGATGTCTTTATTTTATACCAGTTAAACCAATGAAAGCCTAGAGAAAACACACGGAAGAGGATTTTTGGTTGTCCCATCTGGTTGCTTTATCTGGATTTGAACCTAAAACCCTAGTGTCCGGCTACACTGGTTTTACCAACTAAGCTAACACAGCTGCCATAGCCGTTTGTATTTGTAGGCCTTTAAATTAGTTTCAATGCACTCTTGTTTTGACAATTGCCTGTTTCATATAACTTTCAGTATATTTACTGCAAATGAATAAATAAAAATAGTATTACATTTCCAAGTGATTTCCTCATTATCCACTGTGTAAAATGCCTTTTTTATTGGATGTTTACAGGCAGTAAGGAATCTCCTTACCAAATTTAATTTTAATCGATTTGGGAAATATGGTGATGTCAGTCAGGACTTTGCCTCTTATATAGAGATTTAAAATTGTAAGAAGTATGTGTTTCTAAATTTAAAAAAATAAAACATAAACATTGCAACATCCCAAAAAATATAGTTTCCCAATTATAATTGGTAGTTTAAAGTATGATACAAATTAAAGAACACTTCTTGAAATTAAAGATTTTCTTTAATTTTTACATATTATAATGTTTTTGTTAATAATTGCAATAAGAGATTAATTTATTGCCTCTAATTTGTTATTAGGTGCTGTAGTTGAGATACCAAGTTATATAATTACTTGGTACGCAATGGACCGTTGGGGCAGAAGAAATGTGTTATGTTTAACGATGCTTTTTGGTGGAATCGCGTGTGTGTCTTGTATGTTTGTACCTGAAGGTAAGTTCCATTTAATATACAGAGCTACTTGAAAACAAATTGTTCAAAACTTCAGTAGTTTCTTTTTACAATTGTTTGTTTGGACATTTGTGTACAAATAAAATAATACACGAGAGCAAAAATAAACTCTTGTTATCAAGTGAAAAACAAAAGTTAAAAATAAATAACTAATGAGCTTGACTTGTGAGAAAGTAACTTAGATAAAATAAAACGTGAACACAAAATCTCACAATAAATACGTTTACTAACCTCAAACGCGTTTCAACGACAATGTCGCCATCCTCAGTGATGCACGGGCTACAGTAACCAAACTATAATA
>JAGFPH010003346.1:12222-22935 GCA_018207615.1 Philaenus spumarius | reverse complement strand
GGGGGGGAACGCTAGTTGCACTAGCCAGTCTGGGAGTGAACGCGTCCGCGTAGAGACACGATGTCATGGAGAGGTTGACACTTGCTTTTGCCTCATGTCGTAGCGTAGTTTAAGTTAGTAAGGGACCAACAGAGAACTTCTCAATAAATGATTGTTCAAACCTCTACAAGTTTACCGATTATTGAAGAGCCTAATTTCCACCGCCACCATCTAGACATCGCTTGTACGCTCGCAAGAGAGCCGAAAAGCACAGCCTAACCAAGGAAGACGCCGCTTCAAGGAGCCGGGACATAGGTTTATATAATTTAATGTGTTCTAAACAAAACTTAACATGTAATCAACATAGGGTCTGTATTAAATAATCTGTTTATGATCCCTAAATTACTTGCTATACTTTTGTTTTAGTGAAATAAAAACTCGTAGGTACTACATAAAAAAGTAAGATTTAACCCCAAATTTTGCCGCTCTAGGCCTAGTCCGCCTGTTCGGATCGGAATTATGGCCATAAGTTGAGGGTTCATAAAATGATTAGTTTATGGAAGGAATACATACAAAATGTAAAACTATGTAAAAAGTGCAAAATTTCGTTTTACTGGATTTAAAAATGACTGGTGAATTATTGCATTAAATTAAGTAAAATGTAAGTAACTCACCCAATGATAAGGCTTGAAGATTTTCATTTAACCGATTAGTGTTGCAGTTTTACACCATGATATAGCATTAAACTTCAATAAAAGAATGTAGAGTATTTGTTGCCTCTTGGATAGGAATCACAACTAGTACTACCTGTTGGAAGCAAACATCAAGTAATTTCATTTAACTGTTTTAAACTCTGAATTAGCAAGCATCACTAATGCTACATGATAGTGTGAAATAAAAATGAAATATGAATTGATGTTGCAATCAATATCAATTATTACAAGGGCGGATCCAGAAGGCCTGGACGATGATGGCGGTTTCTTAAGGGGTTTTTTTCTCTTGTTGTTAAAATCATACTTTGAAGCAAATAAATCGTACAAATTGGTACTAATATTTATTTACGCATATACAAACTTGTATGTTTTGTAATGGCATTAGTTAGTCTCATAAGAATCACAAAACTCCACTCTCCACTGCCACAACTTTGAGCCTGTATGTTTGTGCGTGAGTGTGATAAGACAGATGTCAGCTCCCTGCCTGGCGCTACTTTGCAAATCAGCATTTTATTCCATTTAACATTTTCTAAAAATTTAGGTTTTACTTGTTTTTATCGCCATGCTGTATCATATTCCACTAAATTTACTTTTAATGTAGTTTACACATTTTCTCAATACATTTTATTTTTTCTCAACCACGACTTTCCCGTATTTTTTTCTAACATGGGATTCGCCACTCGCTGGATCCGCCCTTGAACTATTAATAACATACTGATGAAAATTCTCACAAATGTAACAATAAATATTATTTGTTTCAGGCGAAATACAGTAGAGTGTTGCCGCTGATAATAATGGGTTCCCTGTCTGTGGCTGGAGCATTCGCTTCAGTCTTTCTGCCGGAGACGTTAAACATCCACCTTCCACAGACACTGGAAGAAGGAGAGATGTTAAAAGCTAGGTTTAATATCTGCCCAAGTACAACTACAAAAAAGCGAAGGTAGGTACATTTAAAAAAATGTATTTTACTATTGCATATTTTTAGAGTTAATGGTTTTCAATATTTATATTTCCGTCTTAGCTACAAAGTTAAATTATTAAAGTATGATTGGGTTTGACCAGCCTCCTTAATTTAATTTATAGATCTTTAAGTAACTAATTACGACTACAGTAGCTAGATAAGTATCCCAAACCTGTTACATCCAACATGAACCTTAAGCCAGTTATAGTCTGCTAAAATGAAAAGAGTGAATGCAGGTGTGTGTAGCGACACTCTATCCCTAAGTCGTCATCTACGCTAATTTAAATTGTATATATTGTACATTGTTGTATTTTGTAAACCTTAGTAAATAAATGACGCACAGCGAATGAGAGGGAACTTGGAGAAGACAACACCAGGCAAATGTGGGGGACATGCGCACGATACTCCAGCTGTCCTATACATTCTTTCTTCCTTCAATCAGATTTTCATTCTGTACTGATCTACAGTCACCAACAGTGCTCCTCTCTTTCTGCCTAACTCATATAAACTACACATTTTCTTATTGCTCCTTTACCTATCTCCTTACAGCACGGGCTTCCTTGTTCATTGTCATTATGGCTGATCCCTCCAGGACGAACTTTCCTATCTCCAAGTAATCTGCCTCGTGACAGCACTCTACCTCGTTCTTTGCCTGATCCCTCCAGGATGAATTTCCTTCTTAATTCCTACCACGCCATTCCTAATGAATATGCATATTTTCGAGTCCTTAAACCTCTATCCAATTTCCTAAACCATCAAAACACCTGACACTGTAGAAGTATTATCTTTTAAAAATGTACTTGGCAATTAATACTTTAGAACTTCCAAGTGCAATCGTAGTAAATTTATTGGTTTTATGTTGTAATTTTTATACCCGACTATTTTAGTGCTGACTTGGGACTTGGCCAACCAAATTCACCATATCCAGTGTTCCTCCTTCCTGCAACATCTTCGCTGGTGGTGGTCCTGCAATTCATCTTTTTGCATCCACTAGGCATGGAGGGTTAGTTGTGATAATTTAAGTTGTCCGAGTATATGTAACCACGAAGCTTCACCAGTCTCATCCGAAACTATCAGCTAAAAAAAGACGGTGTCAGCTGATTCTGCAAGAAGCCCGAATCATAAGGCAACCGTTTGTGATTGACAGGTTTCCTTATATTCATTTAAAGTTCTTTGAATAGTAATTATAGTGATTAATTAGCCATCCCAGGTCTTTTTTGAAAAAAAAGAAGATTCTTTGAGGATTACAGGTAGACAATAATTTGCAAGCCAAATTGTAATTTTATGGTAGTTATCAAAAGGGCTTTTCAAGGCCTGTTTCCTTCAGGATATTATGATATGTAGCTTTCAGATGGATTATTAAACTTAGTATATTAATTTTTAATGGTGTTTAAAACATTTAATAACCTCATCAAAGCTTGGTTCGGTTCCAATAAAAGTAGGTGTGTTAGAATTTCTCAGAAATTTTATTAAATTTAACTCAATAATTTCACCAGATTTTAACTAAATTTGATAAAGAGGTCTTTTTGAGAATTCTTTTCCATCAAAGTAAATTTCCGATTTCTTTTTCCTCAAAGGTAATTTTCGCCACTAAGGGAGAAACAAGACAATGAACAATGAAGGTAATGCTAATTAACAATTCTCTGACAATAAATATTCTCTAAATTAGAGTAAAATATTGTATTAACTATTAACTTAACTTTGCATAAAATTAGTCGAGACTATAAGTATGTCCTACTTAACACCTTGTAAAAAATGTAGTAGGCAGTAACAGATTCAAATGGTAAACGATCTTGGCTGATAACTTTTCATGTAAAATATCTAGGATAGAACAATTATGATGCATTTTAAATTATCATGATGTTAACCAGTGGCGTAGCAAGCGGGTGGCAGGGATGGCCATCACCAGGGGCGCCGGAGAAGGGGTGCACCGCCACGACGGTTTTGCTTAGTCGTCAAGATATAGGTATCAACTGATTTAGATACTAAGAACATTGAAACAATTACTCAAAAACATAGTCGGAGATAAAATAACAATTAAGATATCCATTGTTAAGACTACACTCACTAGTCTTAAACTAGGCTACAAGTTGAAAGTAAAAAGATTTCTAGCATTTCTACAAGATCTTCAATGGGTCAACATAGTTTGATGAATTTTGCGATACTCTCGACTGAAGATGAAGAAGTAAGAAAATTGGACTTACCTGTGCTAATCAATGACTTCACTTCAGTTAAAGCCAGACAAGTAACATTTGAATATTTGTCTTATGTTGTTGTCTTGAACGTTGCTCATAAGTCTTGGCAAGCTGTGAAAGTTTTTTTCCTGTTAACTACATTTTACATTTAATGTGTTTTTTTAAGTAAATAATGAATTTGAGCTAACTTTGATTAAGATAGATTAGAAATCGTTATTTTCATGATGATTGTAATTTTTCAAACTGAACTAATCCTTTTTTTACTAGCTTTTTCCTAATCAATAGTTCTTTTGATAGTGTAAAGCCGAAAACATTGTTACAGTACATATTTCAAAAAAATTTATTTACACATTCTATTTAAATTTCATTGTTGTTAAGTTATTGAATGGGCTTATTTCTTGGAAATAAATCTGATTTGAGTATACATTTCTTTTTTTTAATAGACAAAATTTGCAAACGATTCTCAAATAAAAATATACGTGCCAAGAACCTAACTTAAGAATTTCACACGTATAATAAAATTGAAAAATGTTTCAACACAATAACCATTCTGGATCTTTTCCGTTATACGTATACCACTATTTAAAATGCAGTTATATGCTTTTCCGTTATAAATATAACATTTATTGAAGTCGGTTTTCCGTTTATGTTGATGAAGAAGGCCAATACTCGGCTATATTACGTAGTATTTCCTCAAAGAGGTCCTTTCCTTCGTGTTGACGTCGCCTTATAAAGTCGCACAGATATTAGTCCAACAATGCGCATCTGGTTCCACACTGGTTTTTGTTTCGCTATGGCAACAGAAATGCAAGAATAATAATTAAAAAAACCCTAAAAGGTTCTAACCTATAGTATTTAGTCACAGTGTGTTAACCTGTAACATACCTTCATTATTTAACAGTAGAATGTAAAACAACGTAGTTGTCTGCAATAATATT
This sequence comes from Philaenus spumarius, assembly GCA_018207615.1. Taxonomy (NCBI): domain Eukaryota; kingdom Metazoa; phylum Arthropoda; class Insecta; order Hemiptera; family Aphrophoridae; genus Philaenus; species Philaenus spumarius. The sequence goes on along the minus strand of JAGFPH010003346.1, from coordinate 18,149 downwards.
AGGCTAGGGTCGAATAGTAAACTTACGCCAAGTTAGTGACAATGGTATACGTATAACGGAAAAGATCCACCATTCTTTCCAATTAATCCATTTGATAATAAAAATAAGTTTGACTACATTTACATTTTTTTAAGTTACTGAACCCTTCCCCCTCTTTTTATCAAAGAGGGGGCTCCACTTTCAAGTCTGACCAGGGGCGCCAGTCACCTTAGATACACCACTGATGTTAACTAAATATATGGGATATATTGTTTTTGGATTAAATAAATAGGAAATTCATATTTAAAATGAAGGAAAGAAGAGTTTGTCAGTAATAATAGATTCAACATTTTTATTAGAAAATTTTTCTAACGAGAAGGTATTAAAAACTGAACAAAGCTCAATTTCTTTAATTTCAGAAATCGAAACCAAGAAGACTGCAACTCAACGGACATGACAGGGAAACAGAGTTTACCGAACGGTGTTGCCGCAGACGTTCCATTAATGCCGATTAGGCCTAATGTAATTGTGACAAACTATGATGCGGAAAGCCATTGAAACTTGTGTGCAAACATTGTAAAGTATTATTTAAGTTTGTTAAGATACACCAAATTACTAACATCATTTGTATTATTCATTTTATTAAACTGTCTTTAAATATGTTTGTTTCTTTATTCTGCGAGTATTATGATCTGATAATATAAGAAGCGGCTGTGCCATAAATAGAGGTGAAAGTTATTGTGGAACCTATCATTGGAACCTCCCTCAGAGTTGTGCGGGTTCGAATCAAGTTGATCGCGTTCGGATACTTTGGACCATCTACAGTCTGGCATAAACTCTGTATTTAATGTTCTCAGAAACTAAAAGTTACCAAGATTGAAACGAACATTTCATTTAATTTGTTGTGGTTTTACAAATTAAAATAAATTTGGTTTACAAACAAATCTAAATTTGTTATACAAACCTAATAAGATTTTGAAAACTTATTTTATGTAGGGGGTTATTATTAGGGGCTCTAAGCAAAGGCTAATATAATATGTACAATCTTAACAGCTAAGTAGTATTAAGTTTAAAATTGAATAATCTTAAACAAAATTCCATTAGCTTAAATTTTATGTACATTATTAGTTTTCTTAATTATGGGTGCATTGCTAAGTATACAGATAACCAAACATTATTTTTGAAAAATCACACTTTCTATTGCTGGAGGTTGACCGAAAAATTGTAGATCATACAACTTCCTAAAAAATTCTCTAAATTTTTTGACACAACCATTGTTATTTTAGGGAGTAGAGGTTGAAGTAAAGGACAGAGATAAGTTGATTTCATGTGTTCTGTTTTTCAAATTTTGTTAAACATCATTTACAAAAGTAAATTCCTGTACGTGAATTTTGTTATATTAGAAAATCCCACCTACACATTGTTTTTTTACAGAGTGAAAATTCCAGAGGAAAGAGGTAAGGAAATTAAATGACTTAAGTAAAATATAAAAACTAAATATATATTTATAGAAATTGTAGGAATGCTTAAACAAAATGTTATGTAAAAAGCTGCACAGCGGAAAAATCAGTACGGCCAACTCGATTAAACAGAAAAATAAATACACAAACACTTATTCACAACACTACAGTACTGTCAGCGAGCCACGAGATGGTCCCTGGAGCTGGCCGTATACAGCCATGTCCTCACACGGTATCGAGTGTTTAGCAGGCGCAAAGGCGAGTAACAGGGACTATTTAATAGACTGACGCGATAGCGGAAAATATACCGCCATATAGCTTAGTATTGATACTGATCATGTAGGCTTATGTTAAAATGGATTTTTGTAATTAAAACAACAGATTTTTTCAAATTAATTCTATTGACTAAATTCTCAACAAAATCAGCACAAATAATAATCAGTCATGAAAAATGTGTACCTAGTAGCCTACAGGCGCTTTAAATATCATACTACATATAAATAAATTGAGTAAATTAAGGTTAAAAAATATGCAGTAAGTACAGGATGTTCTAAAAATCAAAAAGCTATAAAGTAGGACCTACAATAATATTAACCAAATTTAAGTTACTGTAAAATATTTTGTATGAATGCAAGTTTATATAGGAAGTTTACTTCTAACAGGAAGTACGATTGCTAGACGAGGTACACAACAAAATGCTACTAACAGCCAGGGCTCTATAAAGCGAACGGAAGCTTGATATGACTTTTAAGTTATAAAAATAGACAAAACCAGACAAAGGCAGAGGAAGTATCAGACTGCCTGTATCACCACTAGCGTAGATTACTACACGTGTTTATTTTCATTTTGAGACGCATTGCTCAGATATATTCTGTCCGAAACATTTGAAAATCCAATATTTTAAGTATATCACAACATACTATCGTATTTCTAGATTAACAAAATTAATACTTGATATTATAACGCTTCTTAAAGTTTCTGTAAATAATATACTAGAGGGCTCCGCCCCCTGCTCGCTTCGCTCGCCAACCCACGCTGTGACTCCCGTCGAAGCAAATGCAAACAGGTTATTTTATATAAGTAGGCCCTACTATTAAATTGCAATGTGTCTTATTTATTTTTATTAGTATGTAACATAGTGGTTTCTTATTTTTAAATTCCTTAATTTATTAAGGGTTTTTTCTTTAGCTTTAAGGAAAGTATAACAATCAACATTTTTACTGCATTTTCACCCTTTGGCAGCACGCGACAAAATGTCAATCTATGATACTTTTTATATGTATGTTGTAAGAAGTAAATGTACAAATTTTCAGTTTAATAACTTAAAGGAAAAAAATAATAATTCATTTTTAATTTTTTATGGGTTGTTATCACATTTTCACCCCGTAGCAGCAGGAGACAAAATAAAAATCTAGTTTACTTTTTCTATATATCTTGTAAGAAATAAATGTAAAAAATTTCAGCATTCTAGCTTTAAGGAAAGTATAACAATTAATATTTATTGTTTTAGGGGTTGTTTTAACCCTTAAATCAAAATTTATTATAACCTATGTTACTCAAAGATAGTGTAACTTCATATTAGTAAAACTATTTTTTTAATCGGTTCAGTAATTCCAGAGATTAGCCCCCCCCCCTCTACATATTATAAACAAATAAACAAAACATTTTTGCCTAATATTATTAATAATAACCCCAAAGATAAGGTGGTAAATAATATTAAATGTTCAAATCAAGTTATTTCGTATATTTTAAAACAGCACTTGTAATAAAAGTTAAAAGAACTAGCAAGGCTTAGGTCTACAATTTAATAAAAACCTAACCTAAAAGTTAGAAATTTACAACTTTTAGTTAGAAATGGCAATATCTCGTGATCCGTAAGTGCTATGGAGATAATAAAAAAGCAAATTGTTCAGAATTTTATAAGCTCAAAGTTTGGTCTCCTGCATTTTTGCTAAAAAAAAGCACTAGTTTTCTGGTTATTTTAAAAAATATCAAAAAGTACACCTTTACACGTGAATATATTAATTAATTGGACCCCTATGGATGTAAAGTTTTTTTTTTATGTTATTTTCACTGTCAAGAAGTTCTAAATACAATTTTTCTGTAGGCCCGATTTTTTCTCAGGTCGAGGCTTATTTTTGCACAGAATGACTGGGCTATTAATTAGTTTTAAGAACTCTACGCAGGAGTTTTATAACTTGTTGTATAATAAATGCACAGTTGTTGTATAAACAAATGTGTTATATCAATTAAAGTTAATTTATAGTCATATTTATTATAATTTGTATTACTTGATGTTTTCTTTTATTGTTATTTGTAAGGGACATTATTACACTGTTCATTAATAATTTAATTTTCTATCGTTTTTAAACTTAGAAATACAAAAATATTATATTATACCAAACTGTTGCCGTGTTTTTAAAAACATATTATTAATATTATTTCAACACTACTAATCGGAATTATAATATTTTTTAAGCTGTTATCTGTTAATCTATTGAAATCCATTTAGTATAATAATTAAGTAAACGTACATACGAACAGTATATATATTTTGTTCTTTCACAGCAGTAATTGCATACATATTTCCAATAATTGCTACTAATAATGTTATTTTTTATATATATTTTAAAAAAACACACACACACACCGAAGGATTCCTATTTTGTACCATGATTCCACGTTCGATTTTAAATAGCATTTTTCGAATAACGATGCTGCTGACATTCACTACTACGGCGGCTATGTACTAGAGACAGACGGCCGTGGCACATTGCTACAAGCGCCTTCAAACTAAATGTAGGCAATGACTCAGGGACCATCTCGTGCCTCGCTGACAGTATATGGACAACAGTAATAAACATATAAAAATGTTAACAACAAAATTGTAAAAATATTCTTTTTAGTAAAACATAAAGGTTAACCTAATATTTCCTGTATAGGCTAAACAATTTTTTTTTCATTTCTTAAAGATATTACAAACAACAATACAATTTAACAACTAAAAACTTTCACAATAAAAATGTAAAACACAACCATTTTCTCTTTCCAAACCTGTTCATTTCTTTGTCTGAACTGTATTATACAGAATAATAGTTTGCGTGCGTTTATTATGATTTAACTTAAAAACTATGTATCCAACTTTGATGAAATTTTGTACTGATGCGTTAAACATTGCCGTCCGAGTAAACTGAACTAATAAAATGTTTTTCCAAAATAGCGCTAAGCAGTAATAGTGAAAACAAACAAAACCAATGTTTGAGTGTCTTGTCACCAAATACATTAACCCTTTGCGCTCGAAAGGCCACTACCAGTGGCCACACCCGACTCTTAGACAACTCGTATTATTTCCCGTGAACTTAGTCCTCTCAGGTCGCATGGCCACCGAGAGTGGTCGCTCTTTCGTTGGCATGTACTTGGCTACCATTTTGACTGGGCGGTACCACCAGTTCGGGTTGACAAGTTGGTAAGTAGGTTAGAACAAACATAAATATTTTATAAATAAGCTCTGTTTAGTGAAAAATATAAATTATTTGAATTAGAAAACACGGTATTGCTTAGTATTTTAAACCTCATAAAGACGTTATATTTATATTATATAAATAACATATGAAAACCAAAGTGGGATACAACCAATAGTCATGTTTTTAAATGACAAACTACAATATAGAAAATGTTTTAAAATTGTACAAACTTAAATTATAACTAATTTAATTTAAATTATCCATTTTCGTAATTTTACAATTATCAACCATTTATTACGACACTAAAAACGACTAGTAAAGCACTGAGTGAAAATACAAGATTATATTATTGAGCACAACACAGCTGTTATAAAAGGAGGGAAAGTAATAATGCGTTGTTCACACAGTTCAATAATTTCTCTACAGATTCCACCACTTTACACAAAAAATAATACAATTTTGTAAAAAGAAATAGGTTTCCATAGGTACGTAATGCTACGTCCACTACACGGTGGCCATACAAGTGTTCACAGGATTTTGTATTGGCCATACGAGCTGGGAGGAACAAGACTGCGAAAACAATTCCAAGCTGATACAGAAAATGGCGTGGTCACTCCCAGTGGCCATACGACTCCAAAGGAACTGTTTTAAAAACGCTCTTCGAGCGCAAAGGGTTAAAAGGAAGAAAATATTAGCAATGAAACGATTTACAAAAACATATCCCCGAGGGCTTTCTATTACTGCAGCATTCAGTAACTGCAAAAAATTATTACTTTTAACTGACCAATTGATAAAAACCCATCCTAAACTACCATTTTGGCTCCTTTTATTGCAAACGTTTCAATTTATAAAACTTTGACCATGTAATACTGTTCATAATAATGTTTTACATGAACTATTTTTTAAACTTTTTATCGTTAGCTCATGATGTATTATAATCATGTGCCGAGTGATTTAGTTTTTGTTTGTAGTACCAGGAGACCGAGCTAAAGCTCGATTATAAGCAGGGCTATGATTTCAATAA
>JAGFPH010003346.1:0-12122 GCA_018207615.1 Philaenus spumarius | reverse complement strand
CCGTCTGCAAGTAAGTGCCTTGGTTTTCTATTGGGTGCATAATTGTTACGGCTTCCTTAAACAATCCTTTAACGTTGTCAAAAGCAATTTCCATCTCGGTATCCCATTTCCATGGTACATCCTTTTTTAATAATTTTAACAAAGGTTTCGTTGCTTCCGCGTATTTTAAACTAAACCTTGAGTAATAGTTAACAAAACCTAGGAACGATTGTAATTTCTTTTTGTTACTTGGCCTTGGAAAATCCCGTATTGCCTGTAACTTTTCGGGATCCGTACTAACGCCTTCTTTCGAAAACACATATCCTAGAAAGTTCACTTTCTCCTGGCAAACTATTGTTTTAGTTGGGTTGATCGTTATGTTTCCTTCTTTGAATTTTCTGAAAATGATTTCCAAGTGTTCTAGGTGTTCTTCGAACGACTCGGACATACATAACAAATCATCCACATACCCTAAAGTGAATTCATCCACTTCCTTGCCTAGCGTTCTGTCAATAGTCCTTACTAAAGATGCAAGAGAATTTTGAAGGCCGAATGCCATAACCTTGAAATTGTATACTTTGTTGTCATACAAAAATCCAGTATATTTTTTCGACTCGTCGTCTAACGGAACTTGCCAGAAACTCGTAGTTAAATCAAACTTTGTTATGAAACGCTTATTCCGACCTTTCTGTAATATCTCCTGTATTGGCGGAGCACTCTCATAATCCGGTTCAATTATTTGATTTAATTTCCGTGCGTCTAAGCATAGTCTTATTTTTCCGTTCGGCTTAATTACCACAACCATTGGGTTTATGTAGGCCGTTCTGGATCGCTCTATTAGGTCTAATTCTAGCATCCGGTCGAGTTCTGCCTGCACCTGCTTCCTATAGTTAATTGGTATGGGGTAATTCCTATTTACATACGCCGCGTTTTCTTTCACTTTTAAGGTATGAACATATTTATTCGATCTACCCGGAATTTCGCTAAATACCTCACCGTACTTATGCATTAATTGTAAGACTTTATTTTCCTGTTCTTTATCCAAAATACTATTTTTCACGCAGTTTTGAAAAATGTCCTCTTCAACGCCTATTTTTCCAATACAAATTCTTTTTCGGGCCTTCAATTTTACTCTGGGTTTGTTTCCAATCTTGTTGGCTCCTAACAATTTTTTTCGTAGTTTATTAGTTTTAATTTGATCTTTCATTTTGTTTATTTTTATTCCAATTTGGCTGGCTTGTATTTTATTATTTTTGAATTTATATTTATTACTTTGGCTTGTTTTTATTAATTTATATTTATTACTTTGGCTTGTTTTTATTAACTGATCGTTTTCTAACTTTGTTAGCTCAGGCTCGCTCTGCGAATGCCCTACATTCCGGCTCTTTCGTGTTAATTTTGTGTCAACTCGTACTTTTTCCAACGTAGTTAACTGTTTAAGACTCGGTATCTTTTTCAACCTATCGCCTTCAAATTTACCTTGGCGGTCCTGCGTCCTTTTCGCTAGGAACCCATTAGTTAAATTAGTATTTTGTTTAACACTCAACCCCTTCTCCCGTTTTTTCACCTCCGGTCTGTCACGTTCGGTTTTGTCTCGTTCGGTTTTGTCATAATCGGTCTGGTCTCGTCTGTTACCCTGGTTTTTACTTTTCACTCGGGTGTTAGTGAATAATGTATCAGCCCCATTACCTCGCTGGTACAGATTTGAGCCTCCGATTTGCCTAATTATTTTATTTTTCAACAAATCCCGTTCATAGTTTTTGGTGAACTTTTGTGCGCTGCTCAATCTCATTTTATTTAAACCTATTAACTTTTCTCGGTTCTGCTGCCTGATTAGTTCGGTTTTACTTTCGCCTTGAACCGCTGGTTCTGTAAAATTTAATTTAATTTCCTGCCCTTTAATTTCAAAAGTTATATGTTTATATTCCATATTTATTTTTGCTTTCCATTGATTCAACAGATTGCATCCTATTATTAATGGTTTGGTTAATTTAGGCACTATAAGAAATATCCCATGGACTGTCCTATTAGCTATGGTGAATGGTAACATTATTTGTTTCGCAATTTTTTGTTTCCTTCCTTTTATCGCGGTCACGACTTCTACATTAGCTACCGTTAGTTCCATGAATTTATGTCCTTTCGCCTTCAATTGTTTTAAATATTCCTCTTGAATGACCGACCATTGGGCACCGGTATCTATTTCTACTTCCACGGAATTATTAAATATTTTACCGTCAATCGTTGGACATTATATTTGTTCGGTTTTTATGTTTAATTCCCCCGGCTCTTCCAATAACTCTTCCCTCATGTCAAAAGAAATATTTTGCAATTTTATCTGCAACCTACTATACTTTTTTACGTTTGATGAATTTAATTTGGATTGTTGTTTGACTTCGGTTCCCGAATCCGATTCTATTTTCCGTTCCTGGCCTATTTTCCTATTTTCCGGGACCCTATAACCTAGTTTTTTGGACTTGGTTTAGGAACACTCGAATTGGTAGGATTGGGTTTTGTGGGTGTTGGGTGTTGGCTTGTGCTAGGTCTATCACCATAGGATCGTTGGTAAGGGTTTCTAGGAAGGTTAGATGAGTCCGTGGCTCTTGCCTGTGTCCTATCAGGGTTCCCGCTCGTTTTTGGCCTTCCGTCATTCTCCATGGCTTTGAACGCCCTTAACAATTCAATCGCTTCCTCGATCGTTGTATCTCCCGTTCTCAATTTGGTTTCGGAGCATCTGTTGCTCTTGATACCCCCAAAAATTATCAATAAATTTAATTTTAAATTCTTCGTAGGTGGTACTTCCCCGCTTTACTATTCCCCACCAATCAAGAACTGTACCTCTAATTTGTTTTTCTATTAATTTTAATTTACCTTCCCCCTCCAAATTCGGGTCGATTTCGGCAAAATGCTCTTCCATATCTTTAATAAATTTCATAGGGCTATCTCGCGCATTTCCCCAAAATTCAGGTAATCTAATTTGTTCCCCCGGACTTGGATGAACATACACTACTCTTTTTTCTGCGCCGCCTATACCTCGGGACGCGCTAATGTCTTTAACTTTTTTCTCTAATACTTTCACGGATAGTTCCACTTTCTTTCCTTGAATTTTATTCTCTTCGATTTTCTCTTTATTCTCCCTATCCGCGATTTTTAAACTATCTATATCCTCTCTAATTTCGGCCATTTGCACCTCGCCTCGGTCTACTCGGCCGTGGATTAACTCGATACTTTCTTTTAGCTCGTTTTTTAATCCGCCTACCGCTGCTAAGATTTCCTCGCTATTTTTTCGCTCCCGTTCTTCGCGTTCCTGCTTCTCGGCTAACTCTTTTGCTTCGCGTTTTTGCTTTTCCGCTAACCGCTCTCGTTTCTCGGCGAATTCCCTTTCTTCGCGAATTTTCTTTTCAGCTAACCGCTCCTGTCTTTCAAACTCTTCCCTCTCCTCGCGTTCTTTTTTTTCGGCTAACCGTTCTTGTCTTTCGCTCGCCATTAGCCTCATCATTTTTTGGATATCCGACTCCTCATTCTTTTTCGGTGGGTCCGGAATTATTCAAATTTGTTTATTTATTGTTTTCTAGTGCAACTAATTTAATTATTGGTCGGTTAATTAATTCTCTAATGTGATAACTGTCCGTACGTTTTTTCGACTATTTATAAATATTTAAAAAATTTTTAAATTATTTATATCGTCGAGCCAACGCGTTCTGGGCGCCACTTGCCACGCCGCACACGCGCAAATCGTTAAAATTTTTAAATCTCTGGGTCGTAAGGTTTTTCGTCCCGCGTTGGGCGCGCACTTTGCCACGCCGCACACGCGCAATCGTTTTTTAAAATTTTTAATTTGAGTTTGCCCTTAGTAACTTTGCGCGTATACGTGGACAAGAAATAGGAAATACGCTAACTTTCCTAAATCTTAAAAGATTGGTTTGTAATAAATACACTTTAGATAAAAAATACTAGCTCTAGTCAGACTCCCTCTCTGGGTCGTGTCGTTTGAAGTTATTTGGTCACACACAAGAAATAATAAACCTTATTCACTATCTTATTTTAGAGCACTGATTAACTTATGGTATAGGGTATTTAATTTATAAATAAAAAGAAATGAAAACTTGAAAACTAAACCTTTTTTAATTTCAAAAACAAAAACAAATTAATTATCTTTCTCAAGTCATTAAAATTTCAAACAATTATAGTATAGATATTTACACATATGATATTTTTTACACTTATTGAAACGCTTTTATACCATTGTGAGAATAGGGAATATTCCTGAATGATTTTACTTTTACACTTTCCCCTGAATTTGCTGTTAATTTTAATATTCTTTATTTTTAAATTTTATTATTGGATTACTTTTATATTATTTAAAATTTATATAGCTTGGTTATTTGTTACTCACAAATAATGATGATTTATCGCAGCTTTCCTCCTCGGTGGTTTAGGCCTTGGAATGAAGTCCTTGATCTTCTCCTTCCTTCCTCTCAGGATCTCTCCTCTTCTTTGATGTAGAATGCTTTCTTTCTTCAATCCCTTAGGATCCTTCTTCTTTAAATTATCGCGATTTATTACGGCCCGCTCAACTGTACCGGAGTTGGTGATATTCGCCGACCGACTTGCTGCTTCTGCAGATCTCTACGTGGTCCTCGGGTGACTACCAATACGCAACTGAATTTAATTTTTCTTCCCTCTACCGTGTACTTTGGAAATCAAAGTCAAGAGATTTACTCTTTTCTTTTTGACAACTCCGCTTCTCTGGTGCTTTAAAGGGTCCTTCTAGCTTGTAGAATTTTCTTTTATTTATTTAATTTAATTCCCACGCCTTCATTTTAATTACTCCACTTTAGTTTCGTAGATAATCAATTATTTAACTTTCCGTGCAATAAGTAATTGTATTGGTCTCGGTGGTGGTTGTATGACGTCATCTCTCCAAGCTCGCTCCGTACTGTTTACTTAAACACTGCCGGTTCTTACATGATTTAATTAAATTTTGTATGCAAAACTTTCAAAATGCTCTAACTTTGTAACCCATGGTCCGATTTTGGATTTCTGCAGCTCATTGGATTCCTGACCATCTTCTGCTTTCTCCCTCCTTTGAGTGGTTGTTCTAAGGTTCCTGGTTCTCCAGTTATCGCCTTCGCTAGTTTTTCCTTAATTTTGAATTTTAAATTCTTCAAAATGGTCCAAATTCGAATTTTCTTGGTTCTATCTTATTCGTCTGGTTCCCAAACGTCCAAAACTGATCTTCTTTCTTCTATCTTCACATCGGGCACGGTTCTGTGGCCTACCCTATGTCTATCTCGAATTTTGGATTTGGCAACCCCCCTTTTTGGTTTATGCCCTTTTCTCACATGGTATATTACAAAAACATATATACTACATCTTATTTAACATATATTTATTTCTGTAGATACTTATTTCCCCCGATTTATTCATTTATTTTAATATGTTTATTTTTGAGCCTTTTTCTTTAAAAATATTTAATTATATTAATTTATTGTTATTTAATTATTATTAATTATTTATTCTTTATTTTATCCCCAATTTAGATTTTCAAAATTTTCAAATTTGTGAATTTTAGCATTTTTTCTGCTACGTCTTTGCTCTATAACTTTTTCATTTTCTTAATTAAAACAATTCTGTTAATTAGATTATTATTATCTTTTTCTCCTCTACCCATTACATTTAAAATAACCTACTATTTTTATTTTTGAAAATATATTAAAATTTTACATTGAATTCTTTCACGGCGCATAGCAACAGACAGAGTTTTGCAATATTCGACAAAACCTGACAAGAATTATCCTGTCGATTTCCCTTAGAATAATTCACTCCGCTTGGCTACTATTACTTTTAATATTGGCTAAGCCTGCAATTTATAAAATAATTATTTTAAATTATTTACTTCCTTCTTACACCCAATTTTCCTTTGATATCTCTTTATAACGTGTTATTTTACTTATTACTAATTATCAATTTACATATTTAGGCCTATTGGCTTCTATATACAACTTTTAATGTTAGGCCTAATTATTCTAGTAATTAGCCCATTTGTCTCGGGTTTTTGCCCGTGGCAACATTCCCCCCATTTAAAAACTGATTTTACTTAGGCTTTCGGTGTGGAAAATCTGTTTTTCAATGTTTCCTTATATTCTAATTTTATATTGTATACAAACTTATTCTAACATTTATTTTATTATTTTATCACTTACTTTTGGTAAGATCACTTATCCCATTTGTATTTTCTCCTAGCTAAATACATTCATTTACATATTACACAAACAACATATATATTTTCAAATAGGTGTCCACATCTGCTGAAACACAATTATTAATTATTATATTATGATTACTTACTAATTATTAATTATATATAAAATGTAACAAACAACCAAGTTTTACTTAAGGGAACCCCAGGGCTAAAACCTCTCTTTTTACTGTTAAACTCTCACAATGGCTAAAAAATATTTCTAATTATTAGGCCTTGCTACGAGTAAACACATTGATCCCTCCTTACGGTCAGCTGGTATCGATTTTTGTACGCAGAGTTTGTTGACCTTCCTCAATCATCTGTTGTGCTCCCCAGGTTAGCTGTTTTCCCTTCGCTCGATTCATTTGTTTACACTGTCCGCCGCTTTTATTTAATCTGTATGATTTTATTTCTATTGATTTTCCTACTAAGCTAAACTTTTATTTTTAAAACACCTATATTCTAACACATTTATAATATATACAATTTCTACATATTAATTTTCGTAACTTTGATCTGAATCGTTGTTCTAATTATAATTATGGCTCCACATAAGGTTTTAAATCTTTAACGTCGTATACGCCCTTCGACCTTTGGGTGACCGGATCGTATATTTCGTATGATTTTCTTCCTATTACATTTCTGACTTCATATGGACCTCCGTAAATTAACATTAATTTTTCTGTTTCGTGCCGCTCTGCGCTAGCACGATTCAGTTTAACATTTAACACTTTATCGCCGACTCGAAATCTTACTTCCCTAATATTTCGGTTCTTCTTTTCGGCGCGCTGATTTCCTTTCCTTCTAATTCGTTGCAGACAATTTTCTTTCTTGATTTCCCAAGTTTCTACTTGGCGAAGTGTGGCGTCTTGAGGAAAATACTCTTGCCATATATATTGCGGTTCGACGTTATGCTGTATTTGTCTTGGAGTATAACCGGTTGTTTCGTGGGGTGTATTATTTATTAACTCCTCAATATACTCTAAATAACCCCTCCACGTCGGTTGCGCATTGTGACAATATGTTCGCAGTATTCGGCCTATTTCCTTAATCACTCTTTCTGCCAGGTTGACTTGAGGGTGTCGAACAGGAATAAGTACATGTTCTATGTTCCTTTCATTTATCCACTCATTCCACCGGTTTGACGTGAATCCTCTTGCATAATCTGTCAGGAGTTTTCGCGGTTGGCCTTCCCGTTGAAAATAATCCTGCAGTTTATCAATGGTGTTATTTGTTGTCGGCGCTCGTACTGCGTACAATTTCACATATTTCGAAAATACGTCGATAACCACTAATATGTGCTGCATGTTGTATTGTCCTTTAGGTAATGGTCCTAGATAATCTATTGCCACTAATTGTCTAATATCTTCCACGATTATAGGCTTGGAAATCCCTTGCGAATATTTATTTGTATTTTTCGCCAATTGGCAAATTTGACATTTTTTAATCACATTTAAAATATTTCTCCCTGAATTTTTTATACTAAATGTTGGACATATGATACTTTGTAATTTATTTCGGCCTAAATGCCCATAAATTCGGTGCATTTCATGTATAAATGATTCTTTTATGTTCTCTGGCACGACTATTTTCCATTTATTTCGGATTAATTTATATAAAGTATTATCATGTATCCTATAATTTACAAATTGTTGAATATTAGCTATTATATTATTTAAGAAATTATCATTCCTTTGTTCCGCTCTAAAGTTTTGCATAATTTGTTCAAATACCGGCGTTTTATTTATTTTAAGTTGGCTGATTTTAACTTGTATTGGGTTATGCTTTTTCTTAGCCCCTTCACAATCATACATCCGGCTCACTATATCGCAGGGAATGTTTTCTTTTCCCGGACAATGGATTATATTTGCATTATATTCCTGTATAGCGAGTATCCATCGCGTTAATCGGGCATTAGCGAAGTTGCAAGTTCGCAAAAACTTTAATGCTTTATTGTCCGTTACAATTGTTAGCGGTGCGCCTAGAATTAAAGGCCTGAACTTTTTCAGTCCGTGTACAATGGCTAATAATTCCTTTTCACAGATTTGTAACAATTCAAAATATACCACAAAATTATTAACAAGCCAAAAGAATCATACATTAATGTATTTCAACTAAACACGCATGAGTGCGAGAGAGACAGAAGATTAATAGTAAAAATCATTCAGAAACAATCCGATCGACGACATCTAGCGGACGGAATTGCAAGCAACAAATTAACAAGATTCTAAAACACCCGACTTTCGATAACGTTTTACGTAATTAATAATATTTCCAGACCTCGTATCCCTATCTTTCCTATATCAAAATTCATCTAAATTAATCAACCAATCCATCCAAATTATAAGATTAACTCCATCAACAAGCGTGCGACCGAAATTCACTTTTTTAATCCACTCGAAATCAGACCGGCATACTAAAATCTAGGCCATATCAGAAATACAATCATCAATCCTAAGAGAACCAAAATTCAAATCAAAAAATGAAGAACACCATTAGATAGAATGAAAGATTCTTCATCAAAAATGTCTTTGGCAAAATTTTATAGGAAATACCGTTAAGCCATAACAATCCATTGAAAGTCGACGAAACAACGGCTAAAGTAGATAGAGGAAGACGACATGTTTATCAAGCCCCGCCCACAGTCATGTGACCGCTTGCAACGCGGAAAACGCCAGTTTAAAAGCCAAATGTATAGTTTTAATTGTAAATAGTAGATGTTAGAAAATAATTTGTACAAGGAGCTATTTTTGGTATTTTTATGCAATTTTCTTATTTAATCAATTTCTTTTAATTTTATTATTCAATATTAGTTGTAAAACAAAATTATTTCAAAATTTAATCAAAACAACACCAAATAAATACACTACATTTTAAATTACACTTTTTTGTACAACAATCCAAACCCCAGAAGATACGAAATTCACCAGGCCTTATGTACCCATTTCCTGAAGGCCCAAAGCAAGCCACTTTTGATCCCAGGATTTTAATTGTTGAAGAGACGCCTAAGAAGCAAGACCTATGACCAACGCTCTCCAATAAATTGAAGATTATTAGTGTTCAAACTTTGTCTACGTTTAAATAAATAACTTACCTTAACTCAAGTGAAGTGTAATAATAAGAAATAATCCTTTAAAGTCCCATAACCAGAAGAAGAAGTTATAAATTGGGTGAGATCTATCCATAGGCCTATAAGTACTTACCTGAATTAACTATATCTATATTTCAAACCATCCATCAGTGAAAACTTTAATATTACATATTTTGAAAAGACTTTGTAAAATACTTTTATAAGAAGAATTTGTTTGGACCATCAGTATAAATTTAACTTCGATATAATTCCCCTTTTGATACACCTACATACACATACATTATAACACATTGTACTATTTTCTTTTCCCCTTTTCAAATTTTATCTTTATCTAGAATAACTGTTTTTTTTTAATCATTACTTTTGTTTTCAATAAAATAATATTGGGAAAAGTCGGCACTGACCCCCCGAGATACTAAGAGTGTTATAAAGACTATAACGAACATTTGATTTGAATTAACTTGTTTTGTGAATATTGTACATATATATATTAATTTTTTCTTTCTTTCGATTAAAGAAGTATTAAAATTGTAAACCTATTTTGTGTTTTGAATTGCATTGGTAATCTAATAGTATTATAACTTAGTTCCCCAACGTGGGCTATCCAATTTAATAATTTAAATAATTTGAGATATTGTAATAAATTTGGCACCACAACGTGTGGCATTTTCCATAAGAAAAGGTAGAGATATTGTAATTTGGCTCCCACAACGTGGGGCATTTCTCTCACAAAAGTAGAGATATTATAAAATTTGACGCCGCAACGTGTGGCTTTTCTCACAGAGAAAATCTGGTGTATTGTAATTTGACGCCGCAACGTGTGGCTTTTCTCACAGAGAAAATCTGGTGTATTGTAATTTGGCGCCGCAACGTGAAGGCTTTTCCCAATCTTACCATAAATAACTCCTTATTTTAAATAGATATAGAATTGTATAGTAATAGTTGTTGTATATATATTGTTTAAGTTGTGATTTAAATTAATATGGAAAACCAGCCTACATATAACCTTAGGACTAACATCAGCCTAACTCAAAGGGCTCAAGAGTCAGAAGGCTTGCCTAATTTTCACTCGTCCCGCCGAAATGAAGACGTGATCGCGGATTCATTAGGCGAAACGATGGAAGGGTCGCGGATTCCCGATATAAGCAACCGCCGGATGGAAGACGTGTCTGTAGGAGAACGGAGTTTAAGGGAAGAAATGTTTACCGATCTTATAGGCGAATCAGAGCCGGATAATGTAAATGTTAGAGCAAGTCTTGAGCCAGATACAATAAATCCAACCGACAACGCAACCCCCTCTAGAACTTCAACCCCACCCTTAACGATTGAAGATATGTTTTTTAATATTAGCCAACAATTCCAATACCTAAACCAGCAAATATCTAGTACGAATCAAGAACTCAAACAACAAATTTTAAACGTTAATAACAAATCCACCGAACAATTTAAACAAATTTTAGACGCCAATCAACAACTCAAACAGCAAAATTTAGAATTCAAACAACAATCCGAAAAACAAATTTCACAAGTAGTTACAGAAATGCGAACGCAATATGCTAATCTCAAAGAAGAGTTTACTTACGCACAACAACAAACCAAGGCCGAATTCAAATTACAAATTGATCAACATACAGAACACTTAAAATTACATGTTTCGGAAACACAAGAACAAACTAAAGAAGAATGCAAACAATTGGTTGAGAAAAACTACCGCGAAATTACTAATACCTTGCAGGAAGAAAGAGTTCGAATACAAAAATTTGAATTAGAGCAAAACCAACAAATTGACCGGATCGGACAACTCGTTTCAACCAATAATGATCGTGTTGAAAAGTTAGAAAAATTTGTAAAGGAAGACCAAACCCTATCCTCAAAAAACATCCATGTAGTTTGCGGAAGACAATTTGATGGGGCTGCTGATAATAATATACCTAAATTTTATGGGAGAGAACATAACCCCACAGAGATATTGAACAAAATAAAAAAGTTTCATGAGAGAAGGATGGCATTTAACCAGGGCAGCGATTCGAATATCCACTTAACCGACAATCTAGACATGTGTTTAGAGGGACATGCATCTAGATGGTTTAGCTTAATTAAAAATAACATCAACTGTTGGGAAGATTTTCAGGAATATTTTGAGAACAAATATTGGAGCCGAGAGATTCAAAGAGGCATTAAATATAAAATGGAGAAAGAGAAATTTAGACCATATGGAACACTGACCCGTGCCGAATACTTCACGGAGCGAGTTATCACGCTAAAGGCTATGAATCCACCCCTATCTGAGGATGAAATTGTTACCTGCCTAGCAGAACACTTCGAAGACATAATCCAAGACGCAAGGAGAGTCCAATGTATTAATGGAATAATGGATTTCATTTCTTTACTCCAAAGGGAAGACGTCAAAGATAGCCAGAATAGATCCCATCGAGAACAACGCCCTATATCACCCCTGATGCGAAAAAATCCCTCTCAACCACGCGAAACACACTTCAGCCCCCGAACAACTTTCCAATTTACCCCTCCACCGAATTTTCAACCCTATAACAGACCAAATAATTTCCAACCCTCAAAATATCGATTCCAACCCCCAAATAAAAACTATCAAAATCCACCAGCACGTTTTTCACCCCCTCAATCGCCCCGAAACCGAAATTTTAACCCTACCACTGTCCAACCCTACCGCAACAATTACCCCAATCCTTCAAGACCCCAATTCCAACCCCACAACACGCCTCGATATCAAAATTATCCGACCCCTGAACAAGCAAATGTCTGCCATGCAATAGCCGAACAAGTTAAACCCCC
>JAGFPH010003345.1:142496-154593 GCA_018207615.1 Philaenus spumarius | reverse complement strand
ATGGCCCTAGAGGAAGCTACATACCAAATTTCATTTCAATCCGTTCGTTAGTTTTTGAGAAATCGTGATGAGTGAGTCAGTGGTTTTTGGCTTATAAATATAGATCTTAAATAATAAAAGCACTATTGTCATAATAATAAAAGATCTGAAATTATGATTTTAGTAAGTTTGATCCTCCCAAACCCCTCCTAAAATTTTGAAATTTTTCATACCCTTTCTTAGTGAGCACCTATGGCCCTAGACGAAGCTACATACCAAATTTCATTCCCATCTGTTAGGTAATTTTGGAGAAATCGTGATTTAGTAATTTTTACCCCCAAACCCCCCTAAAATTTCCAATTTTTTCAAACCCATTTTTAGTGAACACTTATGGCCTTAGAGGAAGCTTCATACCAAATTTAATTCCAATCCGTTCGGTAGTTTTGAAGAAATCGTGATTTAATAAATTTGATCCCTCCAAACTCCCCCTAAAATTTCGTATTTTGCAAACCCTTTCTTAGTGAGCACCTATGGCCCTAGAGGAAGCTACATACCAAATTTAATTCCAATCCGTTTGGTAGTTTTGAAGAAATCGTTTTTTAATAACTTTGATCCTCCCAAACCCCCCCCCCCCCTAAAATTTCTAATTTTTTCAAACCCTTTCTTAGTGAGCACCTAAGGCCCTAGAGGAAGCTACATACCAAATTTAATTTCAATCCGTTCGCTAGTTTTTTAGAAATCGTGATGAGTGAGTCAGTGGTATTTCGCTTTTATATATATTATAGAAGATAATTTACAAGTATACAGTTCAATTCTTTGATTTATTCTCTACACTTTGTTACAATAATATTTCATTTTTGTGCAAAGCATATATTCCTAAATTACGTTTCAAACTTGGCATACCTTTGATAGCAGTCTTGTAGTAGGAACATAAAAACTGGTGTTTTCACTGTTTTCAAAATAAGAAATTTTAAATTGATAAATGTTTCTGTACAATTATATTTTAGAACTAAATAACGAAACTTTTTTACGCTTATGAAAAAATTACAAAAAATGTTTACTACTTGTTATGTAGGCCTAAAGATGAACTTTTTCCTTCGTTAGTGAACATTTTTTGTTTCTTGAGCTAATAACTTATACATCAATTAATTTTTTACTGCCACATATGAATTCTTTGAACTTTTCTCTACAAAAAAGCTATGGAACACTTGAAGACTGTTGACAGCGCGGCTGATCAAGAGACACTAAACTGACTAAACCAGCCCTTTGCAACTTTCCTTAAATGTGGCAGCGCCGGGGAATATCACCGCCAGTCATTGGCCGAGCCCTTTCTGAAGTACCCGACGTCAAGCGCCCTATCACCGGATAGTCTTGGCCTATAATAGGCGCAGATAGATTTCGAAATTAATTCGATTGACAATACTACCATAAGCTGAAGATTAAACACATTTATTTGCCCCTTACGTTAACGGTGCAAAAATAAAAAAAAAGATTCAGACAAAAAAGCATATTATTTAGAAGATTTACTACAGTTTTGAAGTGGTCCGACAGTGTGTATTCTAAGCGGAGTTGTTTTGCGATCAGTTGTCAGCTTGTCATCCTTTCCTATAAGAGTGGGTCAATATAAATACTTTGGATGATATGTAGAAGATTTACAACTTTGAGTGGATTTTATACTGTGTCTTATGCCTTATATGTAGTTATGATTTGTTGGTTCTTACGAGCCAGATTTACACTTTGTTACGCCTTACACCTAAGTTTTTGGATGCGCCTTCCCCTCGTTATCTTATACCGATCTTAAGCCGGATTTACAAGCTAAGATAAATCGTAACGATCTGGTTGTTACAATTTATCGTTACAATAAATCGAAAGTGTGAGTACTGTTTACATGCAACAATTTCTTGTCCTGTCTTCATTGTCTTCACCTGCCCCGGATTTTGACGAATATTTAACTTTTGATAGTTCTTTCTTATAAACCGTACGCAATGCATTATTTTTTTTAATAACAGTATTTCTGCCTGCCCATGGATCAAACTCCTTGTATTTTTGAACGAGTGCTGTAAACGCAAGGCCTTTTTCATTCCTGTCGGAGTATTCTTTGCTCTTAATGTTCCACAAGCAGGTAAAACTCCGATATAGTTCAATAAATTCAGTGAAGAACACTCGAGGAGTTTGAGCTGCCTTGCTTCAATTGAATAAAAACAACACAAGGTAAAAAACATGTAAAACGGAATCAACGAACTAGTACGACAACCTTTCCGATGAACGGTCCATTCAAATTGAGTCAAATCTCAAATGGGTGCTACTGTTTACACGTTCCAATTTATCGTTACGATTCGCAGAAATTGATGCCGGCCAGCACCGACCATCCACTCCAATTACAATTCCAATAAATCGCTACAATCTCCTGTTTACACGCTACGATAAATTGTAACGATTCGATTGTTACGATAAATTGTACAATTTATCGTAGCGTGTAAACGGGGCTTAACAAGCTACGATACATTGTAACGATTCGGTTATTACGATTTATCGTAGCGTGTAAACCGGGCTTTAGAAGAGCAAGAGAGACAAATCTAACTTGCTGCATAGTAGACCTATGATAGTGTTCGATACGTTCAGATACAAGATTATTATAATAGAAACATTTTTTAATTTGTTTATCGCGGTTAAGTTTTTACCTACAGAAAAAAAGCAAAATCTTTTTTGTTTGTTATTAAAAAATACTACAATTTTGTCTTTTGTGAATGATTTATAACGTTAACGGGTTTCGAGATATTCCACGTTGAAAAGTTTAATCACCTCCATTTTAAAACAATTAAAGGAAATCGGTTGATTAATTTTCTCAAATTGGGTCTTTATAACAATACGTAGACTGCAACATTGTTTCAGGCTTTAAAATGTAGGCCTACTTCGTGTGTTCATGATTAATGGATGAAACTACCCTCTTTGGAAATATAATAATTCAGTTTAAAAATGATTGTGGATTGTAGGTAGCTACAGAAAATCAAAAACTGTAGGACACTGAAATGAAAATATTTGCGTTGAATCTTTCAGACAATTCAATTTGTGACGTTTATGGTCATGGGTTACTTTGTAAATCAGTTTGTAATGTATAAATAACAACGTTTGTTAATTCAATCATGCCCACTTGGACGAAAACCAACAATCGCATTTAGTCGCAGCCGAAACGGCTCGCGGATGACACTAAAATTATAATCCGCTTGTTTCAAATACACTGTTGTTTTGAACACTTAGAACACACTGATTCCTTTCAATTTTTACTCACTGACAGAATATTGGTGTGAGATGATAATTGTATAAAAATTATTAATTATAAAAAATCTTTAAAGGTATAAATAAATTACCAAAGCCAGGACTTAATATGAAGCTTTAAATTGTGACATGAAAAAGTTGTTCTGTGAGGAATTTTTTCGTTTTTTGGTCAGAGACGAGGTGTAAGCCAAAAAGTTTGAGCCAATAAGTTAAATTTTATGAAACATATTTTTTCAATAAATTAGCTCAAATAGTTTAGTTTTTAGAACAGGTTAAATGTACGATTAAGTACGCGCCAGAATATCGCTCAATTCCCAAGGCGCAGAGCGCGCCGACCGTCTTGTTATAGCCGTACTATCAGACATCAGACTATTTACTGTCTCTAAGGTTTTGTTACTTACTAACGTAGCTTTAGTAATACATTTTAGCTGTTTTCTCTGTTAATGCAAAATTTGATTTTCATTAACCAACCAAAGATTAAAGGTAAAATGATTTAGAATGTTGTATGACAATAACGATTTATTTTAAATCTAAACATTGTCTATCTTGTAATCAACATGGCTTAGCAAACTATATCAAATTATATTATTAACATTACGTTATTATACTGTATAGAAATCAATAAATAATACTGTACCCATCGACCACAGAATAAAATCTTAGTGAAACAAGTAAAACAAAGTGAAATACAGTTCAGTTCTACACTTGGTTATAATAATATTTCGTTTTTTGAGCAAAGCATATTATTCCTAAATTACTATTCAAACTAGGCCTAGTTTTGTTAGCATCTATACAGGCCTACTTGACATGTCTGGTGCAAAGTTGTTTGAAATCGATCGAATAGTTTTCGCTCTAGCTCCCGGAGTACTGTTGTTTGATACTGGAATATTTACATGCTTATCCATTACGTTTATATATACATATTGTTATTTTAAGGTAATATAGTAAATCACTTATCCCCAGGTAGGCCTAATTATTCCAGCTAGAAAAAAGGAAGCATTTTATCTTAAAATAAACTAATTATAATTTATAATTAAAATTTGATATTATTGGACACAAAAAGTTAAGTTGGAGGTTAACTTTAAAAAAATAATGTAATTATTACGTACATTCAAAGAAATAAAATTAGAGATCAATGTTGGAAAAAGAAAATCGTAATTACGTAAACAAAATTGAGTTTAATATTTAATTAAAAGAATTACTTTATAACAAAGAAATATGCTGTCTTTTATTTAATTTGTTAATTTTTGTCTAATTTGCGGAGTACTTAAATGTTTCTTTGACTGAAGTCACTTTTAACTTTTTTATCCTCGCTTTTTTTTTTTTTTTTTGAAACTATATCTTTATTTACATGTCTAATTCTTATAAATGTTCGCACTCGTGCGTAAACTTGTATTGCTTGTAGACATACATTGGGATACTTTTCGAAGAGTAGGCCTACATTGGGAAAATGTCAAGAGATATTGATAATAAGTTAGATATTGGCGATAATAACAACAAGTCTTGGATCGAAACCCTATCTTTTAGCAAGCTTACAGTACCTTGTGAAGAGTGGAAAAGAACAATAAGTGATTTTGAAATCGTGTTCAAAGCTATCCACGGAGAAGGAAAGTATTTTTCAAAAGAAAAAATATCATTAAAACATTGAAGAAAAGATTGGTCGATAGCTGATCATTTGCTCTTATTATTGGTGCATAGCTGATCATTTGCGTAGGCTTAAAAGGGAAATCGATCGATGTGACCAAAATCTGAAATCGTTTGTTTTTCAATTGCGTGTAAAGGTAGAGCTTAATATTTACCCGATATTCATTTCATTAAAATTCAATATTATATTATCATATTAATATTTTATACATTTAAAAGATGTTTGTGAAAAGATATTTTTGAAGTGAAAACTTCTTTAGCGGCGTTGGGCACTTTTTGCTTGGGGAAAAAGCATTGAATTCGCGACCGTTACCACTCGAGATATAGTATGTATTATATATATATATATATATATATATATATATATATATATATATGTACGCAACGCGAATATACTACATAGCACTTCTTATTGGGAGAGGAAAAAGCATCAAACTCGCGACCGTCACCGCTCGAGAAATAGTATGTATGTATATATATATATATATATGATATTTGTGTTATATGTATATTAAATACCAAAGTCAGCAAAGTCATTAATGTTTTAAATTATTTTATCCTTATTCCTCCTCCTCTAATATTAGTACGGACAAAAAAATATAAATTGGTCATAGAAGTTATCACTTCCAACGTGTGGTCTTAAGCACACTATTTAATTTTTTTTTGTAGATTTTCTCAAAATTATCCAATGTGTTAATTTAGAAGTTAAACGTACCGACAAACTGAAAAGTTCGAAATTTCAAACAGTAGGCTATTGGCATGTTACTGAGTTTGTAATTTTTTCCATTTGTTCGGTGTTTTCTTTGAAAATGCCTGGCTTTTGTCGAATCTGGGAACTCTACTTGAATCTCTAACTTTTTTCATTATAGGAAGGCAATACGAAATCTGAATCAGTTTATAAAGTTGTATTTTACAAGGAGTCGTGGCTGACGCTGGCGGTTTGAATTATCGTCACGTATGTAACACAGCCTTCTCGTAAATAAAGTACGTCGGTCTACTAGTTATTTATAAACACACTAGCTGTTTAAACAGCTTTGATTGGTTTTAGAATCTGTTAAGTTAAACATATACTTGCTAGTTCCACAACCACAATTTTATAATAATTTCTTTTTAATAAAAGTGTATGATTAATCAAACTTCAGTTAAGAAGGTAAATAATATGAAGCCCCGGGTAGGCCTATCTGCCAGTCAACTTCTATAATACGAGTGTTCGTACCATATCTCTTGGTATTACTTTATTATCTCTGGTACGTACGTTCGTCGATGAGTAACAAAGTAACAGCGCATGCGCAAAGTTACATCGTTTAAATTTTTGTTAACATGTAACAGCTGATTTCATCATCAGCTGTAATACCTTCAGCAACTATGTGAACCATTTAAACATTTTTTACAACTTTTAGGTTAAGTTTTGTGTTGTTATTAAAAAGGACTTAATAATGTACATAGATACATCTGATTAGCATAAACAAATTCAAAACCAAGGCTATAATATACTTTTAGGTTATGTTTACAGCTTTGATCAAAACGAATGCTCAAACCCTTTGAACGGAATCTTGCATAGGATTTCAATTTATTCACACTAAATACGACGAATAAATCAAACAATACAATCACATGGGCGTGCGCTGTACTCTTTTTTTCACAGTGACGTATTAGGCACGTTTGCCGAGTTAAAAGTTTATTCAGCATAGTTTGGTGGCCTAGATAAAGTTATTTGTTTTTAAATAGTATTTTTTAAATTATGTATTTCTCGTGTGTATTTAATTAATCTGCCAGTGATTTATCACGGGGCTTACTAGTCATTAATAAAAACAATGGACTACATGGCATAATCATACGTTTCGGTGTTAAATTTAAGAATCTCTATAACAAATAAAACTAAAACACAATAGACATGAATCATTAGTAACTAGAACTCTGTCGACTATTGCCAAATATCCGCAGCAAAACTGTGCTAATAGTTTAGAAAGTGTTTAAAATAGATTTAACATGTTTTCTGGTAGCCGTTTGGTGTTTAGTGGTTATTTAGCAGGCCGTGTAACCTAAATAAAAAACTGAATATGAAGACGCCGACGATATACAACAAACACGTGTTATTTATTTACTCTTAACCGTATGTTTGTTTTTATAATCTACGAAGCACTGTTTGGGCGTGTTATACTACAAACAGTTTATGTAAAACCAGTTCATTTAAACGCTAAAATAAGGTTATGTTGAATCATTGACGTAAGAACTTAATTGACGTAATACTAATACGTTCTGTATAAACGTTATGCGCAAGAAATATACTTCGATTTCGATATAATCGAAAGAATGAAAAAGAACTTTCAACACAAACTGACTCATTTCGATTCGAGTAAAACGCCAGATGAAAATGGTACGAGGTATACATTTTTGATGGGGTAAACAAATCCTATTTTCAACATCGAACAAGTTTCTTGGATTTGTGGAAAGATTTGTGGTTGTTTTCAACATATTGTTTTAGCATTTAAGTTTATAATAGCGCCTTATTTTGGGAACTGGAGAATGCGGAATATTCAGTGCAAATATATGTTTCTAGGAAGGTATTAATCAAAATAAACAACAACACAATGCATAAGCAGCATTTGCTGACTGGCCTCTGAGCAATTGTATCGAGAGCCCTACTCACCCAGGGTAGTGTGCTTAGAGTGACTTTGCAGTTTCAATTATGATTTTTCCACATATGTGGCTACTAAAAAACGTGGTTACCGTTAATTACCGTAGAAGAATACTCCTGCCAATAATCTACAAACATGGACCAGATATACAGTAATTAAGTTTTCCGCTGCTAAAAAACGTTGTATTGCCTTAATCGTTGTAGACGGAACTCAACTCCGATAGTACTGTTACATTTAGACCATAGATTCGACCATAGATTTTCTTGGAACCCACATGTGACAAATTTGAAGTAAAGCTGTAGAAACGTTTTAGAAATGATTAGGCTTTTCAGCGGTTCTTATCGGTGAGCCTTCAGGACCTGCAAGCTGTGATTTTACCGCGCTCTTGTTCGATCACAAAATTTCGATGGGACGATGGTTCCATAGTCTATTTACCAGCCCGCCAGCCAGCTATTACAAAATAGATTGATCCCGTTCGTAACACTGCTCTTCGTCTAGAGTCTAGCGTATGAAGCTTTACGTTCTAGTCCCATTTTATAGACTGCTTGTTGAAACGGGAGATCCGTTGCCATTGTTACAATTGTCACACATATATGTAGTTTAAGCTAAGTCCTAACTGGAGAGGCATGGCAAGGACGAGGAAAAAATCAAAAGTAAATAATGTAGTTGGATGTCCTGTTTGAACTTCAGAACAGGTGCTCGTGCAATGGAAGAGGGCACTCATAGCACACTGGTTTGTTTTGATATCGTTGTGTGCATCGCCTCGTCGTTATTAAAGCAAACCTATACCTAGAGGGGATGACGTGACCTAATCGGTTACCAACTTCGATCAGTCAACGCGATAAGAAAATGCAACCAATAGTTTACGCTTCAAACTATTTTATCGCGCATATAATCTTCTACTTACTAATACTTTAACAGAGCTGTACGAATCCCACCCATAGTTGACTTAATTTGTTGAACCAGGGCAACTCGTACCCTTAATAAGTTTGGTTTTATGTTATCCTCTATATGTGAAAGTACAGCATGTTTTGTTCCTCCACGGATGGTTCGAATGCATTATGTTAATTTCTCGCTGACAAGATATTTAAAACAAAATACTGATTCTGTGTACGCCAAGAGTTTAAGTCTTACTGTTATATCTTCTTATCAATAATTCACTACTGTCATTTTCACAGATGGCTCTAAAGTGGATAACAGAGTCGGATGTGCATTTGTTCTGTCAGAAAAACTTCGACTCTCAGCTTCATCTGTCTAGATATCAGACCCGTTAGCCATACTCAGGACGATACTGTATTATCACCGTCAGTGCATCGTCTTACATGTTCTGATCCAAGAAGTGCTCTGGGGTCCATCCGGAATGTATTACCCAACGATCTGGTTAAGAAACTATGATCTGTGATCCGAAAACATAGTTTTCCTTTGGGGTTATAGAGTGTAGTTTTGCTGGATTCTGGATCTCCCTGAAATATATGAGAATATACTAAGGCAGATTATGCAGCAAAGGAAGCTAAGAATTTACAACCAATCGTTCTAAAACTAAAAGCTTTTACTTAAGACTAAATGCTGTCTTAAGCACGATGTTGTGTGATGATACCCACGTGTGATGATCTCATTGACGTATTGGTAGTATTTAGAGATGTACGACATGTAGATTTTTAACTAGTTTTAGTGGTGCATTGTGAATTATTTGTTGTACTTTTGTGCGTATGTGTGTTTCAATTATTAAATTTATGAGCGTTAATTGAATGCTCTTGATTTTCAGGCGATTATGACAGCTCAGGGTTTTCACAAAAGTTCGAATCCGCCGCTATTAATTTCCTGTGAAATATATGACTCGAACACAACTTATGAGTTCTCTCATTCCCATCATCCTCGTAACTCCTATGTGAGTACACATGATCCTGATGTTTTGGGCCTAATCCAGAAACGGCATTAGGAAACAGGAGAGGAGTGAGGTTATGGGCTAAAGAAAGAGCAGACTTGGCAACATTGATAGAGGCAGGCTTTTTTAGGAGTAGGTCTGGAACTTGGCCCCTTTTTCTCGGTTAGGTTTTTTTAGGGATACATTCTCTTTTACTGACTTCAGTACCGTGGGGGTTTTGAATGTGTTTAATGAGCAAATGTTTATTCAAACGGATAACCAGTTTCGACGGTTAAACCGTCATCATCAGATCTAAGACATCATGTTGCTGTTCGTGCATTGAAAGGTAACGCTTTTTTTAATAAGCTGCCACTTTTTGCTTAATAAACTATAAACACTTATTACACATTTAGACAATTATGGTAAGCGCACACTAGTGCCGGGGTGGAACGGGCCGCATTGCATCGCAAAAATGTTGCAAAGCAAACCTTGAGGCGGGCCAGGCCGCATCGCAATCGAATGTTTTTAGTATTCGTCATGGATTCTTCCGATGAGGAACTACCTAATGGTTTTTAACATGTTATTTGAGGAAGAAGCGCTGTCGCGAAAATACGCCGTCTTTGTATTCACGAAATTTATAGCAAAAGAAGTATGTTTGGGAAATTTCATATCCTTTTTGCTGAATTTTGGATGACGGGAAAAAGTTTAATCAATATTTATCAAAAACAATCTATAAAAGAAAAATCGCTCGCAGGGAAAGTGTATAATCCGTCCAAGTTTGTCGCACACTATTGCCGTTGCGGAGCGGGGCGTGAGGGATAGACGGGAAAATCCGCCTAGAAAGCGAAAAATCCGTTTGCTTCACACCGCCTTGTTCCGCCCCAGTGTGCGCTTACCTTTACACGTTAAAATGAGCAGCTGCCATTGGCGCATCCAGGGGGGGAGGGCTGTGGGGCTGCAGCCCCCTCCTTTGGGCTATTATATTTTTGTTTTGATTAATCGTTTAAGTGGCAGACTGCTCAATTGAATACAACTGAATTGAACTCAATTGAATTTGACAACTTGTATCGAATATTTCACCCACTAAATATTATCCAATATCAATAAAACAAAAACCATTGGAAAGGAAATGATTTTTATTTTATTTTTTGTACTTACAAAATTTTTCTAGAAAGTATATTTACGTAAATATGTAATCATCGTTGTAAAATTAATTGTAGATGTCTAAATTTTAATCAATTGATGCTGCGATAGAAAGCACAAGGAAATGACTCAAACTCGTCACTTTTTAAATTAACTTAACCTTTAGACAGTCTTGTTTTGAGAAGAAGATAAGGGCACCATCGAATTCGTCAAGATTTAAACTTTCTACCACGATCTTTTAATCATTCGTCACTGTTATAGTTTCTTAGATATGAAGTTTTCTGTAAACCCTTGCAGTTGGACAGTTTTCAAAAAATGAGAAAGCACATTTTGCAATCGATGTATCTATTACAAAATCTATACATTCGTATTTTAAGTTATATATTTTTGTTAGATATAAGGAAAACCTAGTTTAGTGTTCTGAAGCTATTCGGGTATTTCTGTGAAATATATACATTTTTTTCCCTAGACGTGTTACCTTTTCCCGTCTGACTGGAACTGTATACTATACATTTGTGAGAATTTTGTTTAGTTGTTCTAATTTAGTGAAATAAGTTTTTAGAATAAGGCTATTTAAAATTTTCAAGTATAATTACAGTTCAATTCTGTGATTTATTCTCTACAATTTGTTATAATAAAATTTCATTTTTGGGTAAAGCATATAATCCTTAATTCCTATTAAAAAAGGGTGCTCGTGAAATAGTCTAAAAATACTTTTTCATGCACTGTATTCCAAAAAATATTCTATAACCCTCCCCCCGGATAGGAGACAGCCCCTCCTTGAAAACCGGCTGGATCCGCCCATGGTAGCTGCTAATTACACAACGAACAGTAATTATTATCGGCGGACTAGACTAGAACTTGTTTACCGGCTGGTTACTGACATAATTCATTAAAATATAAAATATAAGAGATTACACCTACATTAGGTCTAAGTTTAATATTATTTATCATTACATCTTAGCTTTGAGGTTATGATTAATCCTACACCATTATTTGTAAAGACAAGAAGAGGAGTTGGCGTGCGAAGCACACAGAGGCATTCCCTAGTTGTTTTTAATGCTATTGGTTTAGTTCGTGACTATTAATTTAGCTTAGGCTGTATCACAAGGGTAAAATCGGGAAATGTTTACATCTGTATTATTTGTACACAGGTTTCTGACGAAGTGCGAGAATGTATTTTGGCACAAAGTCCAAGAACCTGGGTCAACTAACCAGACTACTTTCTTAGATCTGAATGAATCAGTCCCATCGTTGGCACCATATTATTTATAAGGCTGCGCCAAGAGGCTCGGCTCGAATTAAATGAATTATTGTCTGTCAACTTGTTCAGGTTGTCCTGTGAATCAACCGCTTCCTAGTCAGTAGGCGTGAGAAATATAAATATAATAGTCATCGGCTTTTTCAACCCTAACTTTGCAGACGAATCATTTTCTTGAAATAACCCCATGTGGGATTATGCAAAAAGTATTTTGGTTTGAATATCTTACAGTAGGCATCGCGTTTCTTCGGATGAAATCGTTATTTAAATAAAGCCAAGCGCAGGCTCGAC
>JAGFPH010003345.1:128308-139651 GCA_018207615.1 Philaenus spumarius | reverse complement strand
ATTTTTTTCAAACTAACTAAATGTTAAGAAAGAGTAGCAGAAGGATGTAACTGAAAGTTATTTAATAGAAATTCAAATTTTAATTTGGTCTCAAGACAAGTGTCCTCAAAGGGTCATAACTATTAATTTCGAGGATACCAATAACTTAGAGCAGTGCGAAGGACAGACAGGTAGCAAAGACAAAAATGTGTTTTTATAAATAAACTAGGGGAGACCCCTGCGAGCTCCGCACGCCAACCCCCGATGGAACCTTCTAAAAACATAACAGCAGTTGTAATAAAGGTTAAAAGAACCAGTAAGGCTCAGGTCTATACTTAATCAAAAACCTAACCAAAAAGTTAGAAATACAAATAATTGTTTCATATTTTGAAATCAGTTGTTAATGGAAATAAAACGGGACAGGACTAAATATCATCAGGGTATTTCGGGGGGGGGGGATATATTGAAATTCAGTCAATTTAGAATGAGCCAACGCTTCATATATAAATGAGATGTCCCGTTTTAGTGATTTCCCCTGCTGCAAAATACATATCTGCATTATCGATTTTTTTCTAGACAAACCATTGCTCGGACGAAATAAATACATATGACCTTTTTTATTGAAAAATACCTCCCCTAAACGGTGGTATTTTTTATTTTTCTCTATCTTCATCCCAGCTCGAAATATTAAGGATAATCGAAAAACAAAATGTTAATAGATTTTTTTTCGACTTTGGGAAATTGATAGACTGGTAAACTTTTTTTTATGTTAATCTACATACTTTAATGTACTTATAAAAAAAATATCAGCCGTATTGTAAATTACTGGAACTTTTGGTCTAAAATTACCCCTACCGACTGGCTTATAGTGTATTTCAAATCACTTGTTTAGCACTACTCAAAGTGAAAAAAATGTAGGAATAAAATTAAAATTGGGAATCCTAGTGCACAAATAAATGACAATTATAAAAGACAGCAATAAAATTTTGTATTTAATATATTAAAAGCAATCATTAATTTTACTTTTTTACTTCCTCACTATACTGAGTGATCGCAAAAAAAATCAATGTTGAGATTTTTTTGGAAATATCCGTTTTGGGACCCCCTGAGTCCAAAAAAGAGGTGTTTACAAATGTCTGTCTATGTATACAAAGCTAGAGGAAAAACTATTCGATCGATTTCGAACAAATTTGCACGAAACATGTCAATTAGGCCTATATAGGATGTACGTAAAAGGTTTTGAAAAACTTTGAAAATCAACCCCCTTTTTGGCTAAAAGACCCCCAAAATATCAGTTATTATTTTTTTATAAAAAAACGGCTCTAATGATTTTGATAAAATTTTGCTTATTTGTAGCCCTTAATGTACCCTAACATATGCAAAAAACAACATCTTTCTAAAAATTCTCGTTTAGCTAGTAATAATAATATTTATTATTTACTTTCCTACTTCAATGTTACTCTCCTACTTTAATACAATTATGAAGTCACAGTGAATCTGGTTGATAATTTAAATATTTTTGTGAAAAAGTATGTGCCAGTTTCTGGTACCGTTATTTTAATTTCAAATAATATTGGTGGGACAGCTTTCCTCCTTGCTCTCCCCAAATCCTACCTAGTAAGGAGGTTGATATTGTTCTTTTAATTTAATTACGTTTTATTTGTAATTTGAGTTCATATTCACAAACTATTACAGTCTACCATTAATTGAAAAGCAATTGCAAACTTTTCTATAAATTCAAGTACTGTATATCTCAAGGCAAATTTCTTAATATATTAAACAAATCTAAATTATTACTCAACATACAAAAAGATGCAAGATAAATCAATCACTTGTGTCCAGTTTTTTGCATTCAATCTCTCAAATATTGTTGAAAATTTTATTAAACTTGGATTATTAAAGTTTTTGAAAAGATATAGCTAATTTTCAATTTAGATTTCATAACCGGTTTGGATACAGACTCAGTTTTAATTCACTTAACGGCAGAGTTGTATACTGGAATTACAGAATGTATACTGGCTTCCATACTGCTGGGATTTTCGAAGATGTTATGATGGCATTTGGTGAGTAGATCTGAGATCTTATAGTCTAGATTGTAGGATGCTAGACTCATAGTCTGCATCTGTCAATCTAAACCATTTTCAATTAATTTATTCAAGAACAAGATACGATACGTAATCAAAATTTAACAAATTTACTTCTGCTTTTAGAATTAATTTGATGAAGGTTCTTCTTTAAGAAATGTATAAACAATTATTTAACATTTTAACAGGGGAGCTGGCCAGGTATTTTTTCTAGAGCAATAGTGCCTATGGGTAAGGATCGAGTCCTGTCTGCCAATACCACCTTTTTCTTTTTCAATCAGATATAAAATAAATGCAACACTAATATCAGTGTTTCTAAACTAAATTTGGGTTAGGCACTCAACCTGTTTACTACATAGATACAAATTGTGTCCGATAAAATAGATTGCCAACATTTGAATTTTCTGTTTATATTTTACCTTGTTCTTCTACTGAAATACATATTTAAAATACCAGTACCGTACTCAGTACAGCATTTCATATTTACATATTACACGAAGAAAAATATACTGAAGTAACAACTTAAACTAATATTTTAAAAACTCATAAATAAATTAACAAAAACGGAAATTTTACTGGTAAAAGTTTCTCGGAAACCTATTTAATGCTTTCTTAGAAAATCTGAACATGCAAACTAAAGAGTGGCACTCAGCCAGAAAGATAGACTTTGGGGTTTCAATCAGTGGAACATGAGTTGTTTAAACAGAATAAAAGCTCACATTTTACTTATCAACCTAATTTATCATGACAAAAATAATTTACTTAAGTTAAGATTATTTAAAAACATCTGTCAACGTCTAATGAATCAAATTTCCTAAGTTAAACAATCTATTAAACATTCAGAATTGCAATTTAAATATAGATTGGAATTAGATCACATTTTTACAAAAATACTTTTGATGTAGTTCCACATTAATATTGCTACTTTTAGGTTAACATTATATTGTTCAAGGTTTTCATTTATACAGGATGTCTAGGAATAGTCAAGTTTTATTCGTAGTAGCTCAATACTCAATAGTGTGATGTAACAAAAGTTTAATCTGTGAGGCTAAATTTTCAACGATAACAGCAGTGACGGCTCTTACACTGGATTCCACGTTCACCGTGCAGTACAGAGCGCCCATAAGCCATACGACAGTCTCAGCGATAATAACCAACTAAAAAACATCAACTCCCATGCAACGCTCGGTCAGTTGACGCAATCCGCATGACAATAAATGAGATGTTCCCTGTAATGGTAGTAGCATGTCTATTCTCCCGTAAGACCTGTACTGCACGGTGAACATGGAATCGAGTGTAGTTAGTAGGGGTGCTGCACCAGAAAATGTTTAGACTTTGCTTTAAATTTGTGTAAAAGGAAACATACATTTATGAAAAAAAATGTATTCAGAAACTTGACCTTTGTACCTCAAAAGAAATGTAATACAGTATTTAACTTACAGAGGATAACCGAAAAGTTGATGTAAAATCAAGCATGTCAATAGTGAACTGATATTAAAACTACTACCTAATAAAAAAAGTTAAACAAATAAATGAACATTAATAAACACGATTGTTACATTTTAGCATTACAGAATATGAATTTGAGCCTTAACCCCTGTTGTGAAAGTTGTTTGCATTAACCCATTCATGGGCTGGTTTAACATAAAGTCATAAATAAAAAGATAGAGCATTCTAAACTTAAGGTTTTGCTATTTAAATGATAAAATGCCTTAACAAAAAATATTATTTATTGAAACTAGTAGTCATATTACTAGAAGCTCGATAATAATAATTTAAACAAATTTGTAAGAATGTAATAGGGTCGGCACTGCGACATTGTTCTCTCCCTCGCATGTAGCTTCCTATGTGAGCATGCGCACAACATCCAAACACCACCGCAGAAACTGTGAAACGCTCAGTTCCAAACAAAGATTTTTGTATCTTTTCATAAACTGGGGGATGACATTAATCTTAAGGATTATGTATAGTACAAGTATAAAGAAAGAATTAAAGGAAAAAGGACTCATTATATTAAATGTGATTGATAATATCGACTGGAAATAGTGGATGCTGCAGTTCTATCCATGAGCCAGCCAGCCATATTCCACTGGATGATAGCTATAAAAAGAGACTGTCCTTTCCGGAGTCAATTTTTACTCCTTGTATGATATCATGCTTTTGTTTGAGGTCATTCATAATATTTACTTTTAACTGACAGCACTACATTTATCCTGGTTAAATGTTTCGCATTAGTTCCGCCACGTGCTGCGTTCTTTATCTTTTTAGTTGAACTTTATATTGCCTATTGACAGAAGTTGTCATTTTAGATTTAATTTTAAGTTGTATTTTCTAAAACACCTAAATAATGTTTGAACTTATTTTTTGGTTATGTTTTGAAGTTGTTTCTTATAAACAAAATAGGTCTACATAGATTGAATTTACTGGCTATCAAGTACATTAAATACAGTTCTATTAAGTTTTTTGTCTCCATACTATTTTATTTTTATAGGTTAACGCTTACTTTTCCTTTCTGTAATCTAATTTTGTTTGACATTACTTAAAATAGTGAGATATTTTCTATTATTGTATTTTGTGAATTAGATAAACTAATTATTATTGATCCTAGGTATATTTCCGGGATATAAGCTAGTGAAAATAGGCGTTTTATGGAATTTAAAGTGGTAATGTATGCCTACCCCCTGCAACATTTTAAAACAAAAAAATCTTAATTTTACATAGGATTTATCACATGAAAAGAAGTAGGATAGTGAGTTAATTAATATGAACTATAATTTTTCAAAAATATAAATTATTATGGGAGTTATGAACATTTAAGTAAAACTGGTTCCTACTCCATGTAAGCTTTTTTTCAAAACTGTGTAAACTCAAAACTCAACCAGTATAAAAATGAAAGTTACTAAATAATTTGTTAATTATAGATAAAGTTTATATTTTAATGGGACACTTTAAATATTGCAATATGTATTATAGTTTTCAAAAAAATAACTAAGTTATATATAAAAGTAGGGATTGGAAAAAAACATTTGAGGGATTTTTTTCCGATATGGATATTAAAATGTACATTATTTCATGGAAAACAGAGCATTGTATTTAGTTTTTTTAATAATGCTATCATTTTTCGAATTAAGTATTCAACTTTTAGTGATTTCCAAAATGTTAACAGGTACAAATAATATTTTAATTTAATTGATATGTACATCAAGAGATGCCGAATTAAAAGGGGAATATTTACTGAAACATGTTTTCACTAATCTTTAACCGTTTAGAAAATCGTGTTTTGAGGATTTCCAGGTTACAAGCCTTTTTCAAAATGATCTAGTTGAAAAACTACTGAACAAAATTAAAAGAATGTTTCACACTTTTAAAAATTAGAGTCCACACTTTCATTTACTTTTTCTCAAAGAAAATATCTCTGAAAATGCACATCGAATCAAGTAAAAACCAGTGGCGGATTTAGGGGGGGGGGGGGGGGGCTATAGGGACTGTAAATTTGAATGAATAAATAATACATTTATTTAGCTCAGTACATAGCCTCCTGTAATCTTGTGAAAAAGAAAACTTTGACATGAATAGGCCTACGCTTAAAGAAAACAGTAAGAAATGTTTTACTTTGTATAATAACGCGGAGCTAGAATCGGAAGAATTTGTGAATGAGATTTTAGATTTTTGAAAGAATTGAAAAAAGATGAACGACTAAAAACAATTCTTAACTGTATAAAGTGTTGCATGATAACCAATTCCAAGACATAGAGGCCTACTAACATCCTTATGTTGACATCACATTCAAATTGTTTTTGACAATACTTGCCTAACTGTCCAGTGGAACGATCCTTCTCTGTTCTGAGACGATTAAAAAACGACTCAAGATCTACAAAGACTGAATCACGTTTAAGGGATACAGCAGTTTTAACTATTGAATCAGAAATAACAAAACATTTTTATTCTGATATTATAGATTTTTTTCAAACACTAAATCTCAAAGAAAGATACTTTAGTTGACCTAGATTTAACCATCTTTACCACCAAAATGTAATTATAATTAATTATTATCAATTATAAGAGTTAAATCCTAGATGTTATGAGTATTTTTTGAGAGGGCATTATTAAAATAACGTACTCATTTGTAGCACCATTAAACAAATTATGTTTTCTTTTAGTGAGATTTTTTGGCATATCACAAATGCTTTTAAAAACTAACAATCAATAAAATACAAACAATGTTAAATCTGTATTATTCTTAATCTTATTCTAACTTTTAGGTTAGGTTTTTATTAAACTGTAGACATGAGCCTTACCGGTTCTTTTAACCTTTATTATAACTGCTGTTATAAAATATACAAAATAATTTGATTTGAACATTTAACATTATTTACCATCTTAGCTTTGGGCTTATTATTAATCCTACACCTTTATTATAAAGAAAACATAACTTGATTATGTGTATAGAAGGTTCCAATGGGGTTGGCTTATGGAGCACAAAAGGGTTTCCCCTAGTTTAAATGAAACATTATTTAACGTTTATTTTTTACTTAAAAATGTCGTGTCGAGAACCGCTTTACAAAAAGTTTTTTTTCTATGGTTCATAGTAAGCTGTAGTATAGGATCTGTTGTAGGCGATATTACAAATCTTAGGGCTTTAAGGGTAATACAGAAGAGGTTCATACGACTTATAGTAAATGAAACAAGACTGGTGCCATCTTTTCTAATGTTTCCACGTCTCTTCGTTATTGGTTTATTTTCAAAGTCCTGAAAATATTTTACTTTAGGAGTCAAAGTTCTTCAGTTTTTTTTACAGCAAAATTGATTATTTTTTTAGATGAAAAAGCAAAGCAAAGGAACCCAAAGCAAGATTGACAATTTATTTAAATTTATTCTCTATAACTGCACTTAGATTCTATAATAAACATCCAGGCAAAAATTAAAAATGTTGTAAAGTAAATAAATATTTGATCTTCCCTGGCTGTTGAGCAGGGACGATGTGGTTTTGTGTTGGAGTATTGTCGTGTGAGAGATAGGAAGTAGTTTTGAGTTTGAGTGTAGAAGTTTTTATTAGTTTGATATGTTTGTTTAGGTCCTCGTTTATTAATTTGTCTTTAATTTTTTTCTTTTCCATTATTTGTATGCCCTGCCCTTAATATGTTTTAATTTTTAATTTTACTGCTTCCACAACCTTTATTTATTCTTACTATAAGTAAATTACGATTTCATTCTGCAACCTTAAAACGGCTTGACAAAATATGTTGCAAAATATTTTATTCCACTATGGCAACAATTTTTTGTTGTTTTTTAAAAGTTAAGTTTTATTTTATATTAGGCTACAAGGTGTTATTTTATAGTTTATTGTGTTTTTATTTTGTATGTGTTTTTATATAAATCGAGTTATAAAATAAATGCCTAATCTAAAAGAATCTAACCCATCTAAGTAGTGACCGGCAGTTGACAGCTTCAAGTTATCACTAGAAATGGCCTATTTAACTGTATAAACCACTGCACTGGTTGGGTGCAGATGATCCAGTAAAATGGAGACTGAATCCAAGCAAAGCTACACAACAGTGGAGAACAGAAATAATAAAAAATACTTGAAAACACTCAGTTTATTTAACAACAATAAAATAATTATCTAAAGTATACACAGTGGACAAAAGTGAATATATTAGTTTTAATATAATGAATGGTAGTATAAAAATATTCTTGACATTATGCTAAATACATTGTTTAAAAAAATATCAGTCTCTTGTTTATGTGGCCTTTCCATCAGGATGGCGTTCAATGATCATTCCAACACCCTGCAAACAAAAATTGTGTATTATTAAAGTACTGTGATTGGAAATTTGTGTATACATATTATAATACGAGTACATGAGCATGTACAGTTAAACTTTGTTATAATGTCAACAAAGGGACCGAACAAATGTTGATGTTAAGCTCGTGAAACGTTATAAAAGATATTTAAACAGGAAACCGTAGTTTTATTAGATTGAGAGAAATGATAAAAACTATAAAGTATTCACCAGGGCTGTGCGAATCCAGAAATTCTAGATCGAATCCGAATCCGAATAATATTTTTTTCAGTCATTTCGAATCCGAATCAAATCTGAATAATATTTGTATGCTAATTAGAATCCGAATCGAATCCGAATAATATTTTTAGTCAAATTACGAATCCGAATCGAGTCCGAATCCCAAGCCTACGAATCCGAATCTCAAGTCTACGAATTCAAATCGAATCCGAATCCTCTAAAGTTTGTTGAATTGATACCAAATATTAAAAAATTATACATTTTAAAAGATGTTTATAAAAATTATTATTTAATGGACTGTGAGCAGCTTATTTTAAAATTAAATTATATTAAAAACTAACTTTGAATCCAAGTCCAACTTCTTTTTATTGGGAATTTAACACAATCAAATACAGCCCATCTACTAACTGGTATCATAATTTAGTTTATAATTATTATTAAATGAATAACATAATACAAATTTAATAGGCTAATTAAATCAGGTAATGTCAAAAATTAAGAAATCAAACTGCAACACTTATAGGCTGCAATAAAACATTTAATTCACAGCAGCCTAACATGGTGCAACATTCTCTGTTCAAAACCGTTAATTACTTTTTTCTCATTCGTACTGTTTTATCCTTGAAAAATTTTCGAATCTTTTCAGTCACTACTCGATCTTTCGAACCAAATCTGGATTAGCGGATTCGTTTTCGAATACGAATCCGAATATTTTTGCATGGCGGATTCGACTATCGAATCCGAATCGAATCCAGAGATGGATTCGGATTCACAGCCCTGGTATTCACATTACTACCAACATGTTTATTTATTACTACAATTTACTTTTATAGCACAGTAGACTCTCGGTAATTCATGGTAATTGGGGCTAAGGTAAAACATTAGGTGTGTTTAGTGTGTAGAGTCTTAATGAATAGATATAACTTTTCTTTTTATACTAGAATCACAAATAGAGACTACAGTATGTTGACTTACGATGCAAAGCTCTAACGAACTGGGGGGGAGGGGGGGGGGGATCAACTGCCTGATAACAACTGCCTTACCAGGATGTACGATTGAGTGGTTTATCCCGTGCATTTGTCCCAACCTAACTTATCCGCAGCAGGTCATGTGTTTAGTTATAAACAGCCGATAGTACATTTATTTATTGAGTGCCATCGCATTTTAATAGGTGATGTTTACTACAGTAATATATATTTACATTAAATTAAAACATTTTTAACGGAATTTAAGGTAAAGATATCGTAGATTTATAACGCTACAATCAAGTGGTAAAAATATTTATTGGGAATAAAATATTGGTTTGTGGTGTAGATAAAGATTTAACTGGAAACAAAGAAAAATTGGCACTACGTATTAGTTGATGCATTAGTCGAAGCCATTGAAAACTGAACATAAAGTTTATACATAGAATAGTATATTTCATTACTAGTTCCGAAAGTGGCCGTTTTCCGTGCACTGACGAAAGTTCACGAACAAAACGAACGAAGTGCACTGACGAAAGTGAGGCGGAGCCGAGCACGGGAATAATTCAGTCATGCGCCGGGAAGACACTTTCGGGACGAGTTATGAACGATACTTTTCATCATACTGCAAGATGATGCGATAAAACTCCACCAGAAGAACAAAATTGAAAGTTTAAACTTATAACAAAACAAGCTAGCTAATAAGGTTATAAATATAAGTACAGTAAAGTCCTGATATTTCGAGTTGAATGGTACCTCGGATTGTGAAAAAGTCGAAATACACGGAATATGTACAGGTTAAGATAAAACTACTATTTATAGTCCTCGTATCTCCGAAAAAATTAAAGTTTGATTAATATACACTATTTTGTATTGAACACTGAGGTAAAAAAGTAATTTATACACAGTAAAAACTAGAAACTTACTTATTAAAAAAATCATAAATAGTTTTTTGTTTAACTACACTGCAAAGTTTACCAGCTGCTATGTCACGCCAGGGGGATACGGCAGTGCCGGGAAAAGTTTCTTTCAATGTTATTTTTGTATATACAGTAGAACTTGGATAATTCGAACGTCTTTAATTCGAAATTACCGTTAATTCGAAGTTTCGGTTCGGTCCCTTGATTTTTATATGATATCAATGTAAAAAAATTATGGATAATTCGAAGTCAACTTCTTTAATTCAAAGTTTTTTCAACACTAAAAATAAATCTTGTGCTGTGAAAGGGATCGCTGGATAAATAGGTCACTGTCTGATAGAAGGGGGCTGGACAT
The DNA here is from genome assembly GCA_018207615.1 of Philaenus spumarius. Taxonomy (NCBI): domain Eukaryota; kingdom Metazoa; phylum Arthropoda; class Insecta; order Hemiptera; family Aphrophoridae; genus Philaenus; species Philaenus spumarius. Next base: position 129,325 of record JAGFPH010003345.1, on the reverse strand, counting down.
AGGGGGCAGGACTTAAGTGTTTGTACACGTATTGTAATTCTAGACGCGGTACCGGTTTGCCTTCCGAGAATTCTCTAGGTACCGATACTGTAGTTTGCCATTGATGCTCTGCCCAATCTCTGTCTGTTGTTAATTCTCGACAAAACCTTTTGTAAACAGAACAGAACAATCATATTGTTTATTGACACTTGTACTGCGCATAACTCTATCCCACTTATATGAACAACGTTACGGTTATTCCCCCCCCCCCCCTCCGAACATGACTTTAGTTGTACAAACAATGGATCAGGGTATTATAAAAATGTTAAGCATTTATACCGGCGACTTATTGTACAAACGCTCTTGACAAATTCATTGGAAAACAAATAAATTAAAGATCGGTATCCTTCAAGCAGCAATGATGTGTCACAATGCATGGTCACATTCAATGCTATTTGTAGCTCAAAATTACACGGAACCTCGGATTATCGAGACTCGAATTACCAGGACTCTACTGTGTAATAATTACAACTGTACCGTGAATGTTAACTTCAACTTTTAAACTGTAAATTAAAAACATTCTAAGAATTCCTAGTTTTCTTCATTTACTTTACCTAATTATTGTTGGTTTGTTTTCCCATTACTATGGGGACGGTAGTTAACAGCGATTCCAGCTGGTTTAAAACTTTGAAAATAAAGAACAAACACTAGCGCTGACAGCGGCAAAACTTGGAAGCTACTTTTCCGTGCACTAGACGGGAAATTTTATAGCAGTCTAAGTTAATATATTATGTACATTTTTTAAATATTTTCATAATGGTTCGTATTAGAGGAGGCAAGCGAGAAATTTAAAAATAAAGAACTTACATTTTAACAGTTCATTTTTTGCTTTGTCTTCATTTTTTGCTTTGTCCATATTTTATCTTTCTTGATTTATGAATGATTAGATTTTTTATATCAGTCTAAATTAATATATTATGTACATTTGTTTAATATTTTCATAATGGTTCGTAGTAGAGGAGGCAAGCGAGAAATTTA
>JAGFPH010003345.1:117099-128298 GCA_018207615.1 Philaenus spumarius | reverse complement strand
AAGCGAGAAATTTAAAAATAAAGAACTTACATTTTAACAGTTCATTTGGAGCTAAAATTAACAGACTAACATCTGTTTGTAAAACATCTGGATTGTATCTATTCGCCTACTTAGTGACTTCAAATGTGGTATATAAAAGAAGTTCAGAGTTTACATAGGCAAAAAGAGCTACTTAGCGCATTTTTGCAGACCTGGCACATTCGATCCTGTCACCAAAAAACACCTATATACAAATTTTCATCCAAATCATTAGAGCCGTTAGCGAGATCCCCGAAATAAATTTATAAATATACAAGAATTGCCCGTTTAATAAGATAAGATTATGGCGGGTTCTAACTTATGTTTAACACTTTGAACCCTGAGCCCGAGTATAGGTCGGGCCAAGTTCGCGGCGCCAGCTACCGAAGTCCGAGTATATCTCAGGTCACTCTATTTAATTCTATAACTCAGCTTAGTCGGCATATATTTGGATTTAGGCATTCTCATCATGTTTATTAGTTGATTTAGTTTGTATGACTTTGACCTTTGGAATTTTTATAACACTGGCCAACAAAAATATTATATAAATATCAGATGGTGTCTGATCAGCTGTGTGCATTCTGCAATCGACGTTTGTCAGTTTAGCGATGTAACTCGATGACGATGTGTATTTCCATTAATTCTGATTGGGTTGTAAGTATTTTTTATTTATTAGTGGTTTTTTATTGACGCAAAGTTTATAGTTCGTAAGTGTTTTTTTAGTGTTTGTAAAGTGTAAATAAAATTCCATATCAAATCAACACAGGGTATAAACCTGACCACCTCAGAATTTGATGAAATTTGGTATGCAGTTTGTCCTCATAGAGATTAAGAAAAATTCCAATTTTTTTTCAAATATCTCAAACGGTTTCAAAATTACGGCCATGTAAAGTTTTCCAAAATCCGCCAAAAAAGCGTAACCGACATATTTTGAAATCACCAGCTTTTCTCCTAATTGAGCTAGAGAGATGGGAGTGGTATCATTTTACTCAGTTTTAAATGCTCTTTCTTTTGATGTACAACACAACATATGTTGTTATAAAAAGTTTTTTGAGGACATCAAATTCAAAATTTTGATTTTCTCAAAAAGTGCATTTTTGAAAATTAAAAAAAATTCCTATTAGTTTATACTTTTGGTAAGTGATTTTCAAAATTTCAAAGTGGGAGGCCGATGGGTTCATAGTTAAATAATAATTTAAGAAAGGGTGTTTCATAAGTTAAATACTATGTACCCTACCTTTACTTAGTTTGTTTACGATAGTGATTAATACCATAATTAATTATGTACTTAGGAGAGTTGCCTCTAAGACAACAATTTAGTTATTTACAAAATAATATTTTTTTTTTAGTTGAGTTGGAAATAGTTTTTATAACTTACTTTATAATGTAATTTATTTGAAAATGTAAGAAGACACTCATAAATAACAATACTAATCAACCTGCCCTTCTGGCCTGTCTTGTTCTCCAATCAAATCTAGTGAGGGGTTCTCAGCCACATGACCCATCCTTTTCTTTAGATCAAAAAATTGTAATTGAATACTTCAATAGTTCAACTAGAAGAGTCTAATATTAACATTAATAAAATTCACTCTAAACATTATTCTACAGAGATAGTAAAACAGATAAACTATGCATTGAAGCGTAAACTCTTTTTAGCAGCTGAAGATACATCTAGTAATGATGAGAATATAAATGAGTCAGTTTTACAAAGCCTCAAAAAAAAGTTTTCTACAAATAGAATTAAGAAATCTTAAAAATGGAGTTAAGAAGTTAATGATACTTAGGTCTCTCCCAGAGAAATGTGGTATTAGAAAAATAATTTGGAAATTTAATGCACCAAATTATATGGTGAGACATTAAAAAAAATATTATAAGAAAAATGTATTTTAGAAAGCCCTAACCCAAAGCCTGGAAAGGCTATTTCAAAAGCTATTGTCAATACTGTTAAGTCATTTTATGAAAGTGATGATATAAGCAGAATAATGACCAGATTAAGGGCTGTTTGACTGTAGTCAATTCTATTTTAAAACAAAAATGTCAAAACGACTAATATTGTGTAATCCTAAAGGAAACTTACTTATCGTTTAAGGAAAGATTCTCAGATATTAAAATAGGTTTTTAAAAATTTGCCGAGCTTCGACCAAAACATTGCATACTGGCAGGCCGCCAAAGTGGTACACATTCAGTCTGTGTATGCACAATCCACCGGAACTTGAAGGTAATGATAGAAAATATGAAATTAGGAGCTTTGACAAATGGACAACTAAATACTTATAAACACTGTTTGGCAAAAATTCTGGGTAATCCACCAACATTAATTGCTATACAAGTGATTGTATATAATGCCCAGATATTACCCCCATTTGCAAAATCATTGAAGAGGCTTTTGAAAAAAATCTTATAGAAAATGTCACATATCATCTGTTGATTGTTGCAGTCTCGAAACTTTACAGAAATCTAATGAGGATTTTATAAATATTTTCTGTTACAAACTGTCAGTTAAAAAAAGCATGATTTTATTGCAAAGCAGCTGCAGTTATAATTCATTAATGACAAAAAAGAAAATATTAAAGAGTCTGAGTTTGTAGTAAACTGAGATTTCTCTGAAAACTATAGTATTGTCATTCAGGACGAAGCTCAAAGTTTCCACTGGGCAAGTGATCAAGTGACAATACACGCATTTCTGATTTATTACAGAGAGAATATTAAACTTAAACATTTAAATTTTGTTGTAATTTTACCATGTTTGGAGTATAACACTGTTTCTGTGTAGGCCTATACATTCCAGAAAAAAAACTTGTTGAATTCATAACAACAAAGTTTCAATCAGTGACAAAAAAGATTTTTGATTACACGGATGGATGCGCTGCACAATAAGAAAAACTTTATCAATTTATGTTATAAGGGAGAAATCATGCTTATATGCCTGTAAATTCAAGAGTATCAAAGATATATGTGTAAAAATATTCTCTGAAGATATAACAGAGGAAACAGTGACCATCCAAAAAGCCCTGAAAAACTACAAATGACAGAAGTTAGTGGATATATAACCGCTGTAAATGACCAAAAGTGGAAGCTGGCATATGTGTTGGAGAAGAATGAAGATGAACTAAAAGTGACATTTCTGCATCCTGTTGGTAATTCATCATCATTTTCATATCCAAGAAAACCAGACATATTGTAGATACCACTGACAGATATACTTTGTAAAGTTGATCCCACCACTCCTTACAGGAAGGATTTATGTAATAACATCTGAAGAAGTCATAAAAACTTCATAAATCATCAAGTTCTGAATAACTTTTGCCTAAGGTGCAAATGTTAAAAATTAAATTTTATGTTCATGATTAATATAAAATAGTAAAGAAATCTGTAGTAGGTAGGCTGACTAACAGTTTGATAAAACACCCTTTTTTTAAATTATTTTTTAACTATGAACCCATTGGCCTCCCACTTTGAAATTTTGAGAATCACTTACCAAAAGTATAAACTATTTATAGGAATTTTTTTTTTATTTTCAAAAATGCACTTTTTGAGAAAATCAAAATCAAAATTTTGAATTTGATGTCCTCAAAAAACTTTTTATAACAACATATGTTGTGTTGTACATCAAAAGAAAGATTATTTAAAACTGAGTAAAATGATACCACTCCCATCTCTCTAGCTCAATTAGGAGAAAAGCTATGGTGATTTCAAAATATGTCGGTTACGTTTTTTTGGCGGATTTTGGTAAACTTTACATGGCCGTAATTTTGAAACCGTTTGAGATATTTGAAAAAAATTTGTCATTTTTCTTAATCTCTATAAGGGCAATCTTCATACCAAATTTCATCAAATTCTGAGGTGGTCAAGTAAATTTTCTTATTTTAGTGTGTTGATTTCATATGGAATGACCCTAAAGTGTTTGTTGTAAACTAAAGGACTATGTAGCTATTTTTTTTTACAATTTTTCATAATTTGTTACCATTTTGTATTTTTAATAAACCTTTGAAGTATTTACATTTACTTAAAGCTTATTCTTTTGCCTTTAAAATGATATGTAATATGTTATACTTTTAAATAAGGTAACAGATATTTTTTTTTAAATACTACCAAAACCCCCAGGTAATTACGCACAACAATGTGTTAAGGGTCCAGGGTTCAAAGTGTTAATAACTGTCCCCCGAATAAACAGGTTCCCAGCAGGCCGGCCCTGCACTAAAACATTCATTCAAATATATAGAACTAATCTTGTGCGCCGATACTAACGTAAGTTTTTAATTATCAGCTAATCGTTTTAATATGATACATGTATACGTGTTTAGTGTCATTGTCTAAATGTTTAATAAGTGTTTCTATATTATTAAGTAAAAAGTGGAACTTAAAAAAAGACGACACCCTTGAATGGCTGAACAGCAACATGATATCTAGGATCTGATGATGACGGTTAACCTGTTGAAACCGGTTATTTATCTGGATAAACATTAGATTGTCTCATTGGGAAACATCAAGGTAATTAAGCTTTAATAATTCATTGAAGCCAGGACGCTACACCTACATTATGACTAATAGTTTGTATTGAAGATAGTATCTGATAAATTAGGTCTTAAAGTAAGGAATTCAGCCATGCTACCAAGTTGTGTGTAGTAATTTGTTCGTAGTAGTTTCCTACGCAACGTCATATTTATTGGTAAGAATAGATAAACTTACCTGTCCTCCAGCAGCGCATGCAGCGATCAAGGCAAACTGTCCATCCTCACGGATAAGTCTATTGGCTGCGTGTACAGTTAGCCTCACACCTGTTAAACATATATTATTTAAATTTGCAAACTTGTTGTGTCCCCTAGTCACTTAGTTAATAATAAAATGATACCTTCTTTGATCCGTCATATTAGAACCCTTTATATGCACCAAACATAGGTTAATGAACGCTATAAAATACAAAGCGTACCAAAGTAATCCAGATGATATTTCAAACGACCCACTCTCATTTCATTCTTTGTACGACATGTCAACAATTTAAATAAGCAAAGGAAGATAATATACTAGCACAAAGTTTGTGAATAACATTAACATAATTTTTCATGTAATGTGTTATTATTTGTTTGAGGCTTCCCTATTTAAAGAATAAAGAATTTATTCATTTTAAAATTCAGTCATACATTAAGCTTAATTTGTATTTTCTTATTTTCTGATGATTTTTTTCTCTACTTTTTTGGTTATTGTAAAGTAACATAACCGCATTATGATCATCTGATTATTTTTACATTACTATTAAGGGATGGGTCGATTCCAGGTTTTGTCGATTCTCGATTCCAATTACCAAATCGTAAATATGAGGAAAGGAAAACAAACCCATCAAGTTTGCCTTAAATGCTTAATGTATACAAAAGTTTAATAAGATCCAAAATAGAATAGAATGTTGCTCTTTTTTGAATGGCCTTGTAGCATATAACAGTCCAAATTCCATAACATTATTATTAAATGAAAGTACCAAAAAGACTGAGAGAACTGATACAGTTTCAACCAATAGGCTATACATATTTTATAGAAAAACAAACACCTAACCTAACCTATGTAAGAAAACCATTTAATAGCCTAGAGCCTAACCAGTTTAACAAACAATATTTAAGAATTATAAATTGTATAGAAACACACCAATATTATTTGTACCCATGTATTATTAACTTCACTAGTAACCAAAAACACTGTAAAATCATGTTTAAATGTAAGCTACAACAAACCAATATTATAAGGTAAACTATGCCATAACCTATTCAAAGGAATAAACTCCAAAATACGATCAAATTCACAACACATAAAAAAAAGAATCCTGTAATAGAAAAACACCATCTTTATTTATTTATTCAACCAGATTTCATTAGATTCCACATTTATTATCAAAACACTTCAACATTAAATTAAATCCGAATTCGCACTAGCACTGTACTAGTGGACTGCAAAATGTAAATAACATAGGAACAGCTGTTAGTAGCCTATGGACTATGGTTATAAATAATTTTAAAGTGAGAATGTATTTATTTCAAAACACAAACCTCAGCAGAAAACTATTGTAAAATATTAACATTTATAATTATTTAGCCATAAATCGATATAAAAAATTAGCTCATAAGTAGCGAAATATATGTAAGTAAAGTTGAATGTTGTGTAACTAAAATAAGCCTCTGTTTACATGACACCATATTTTTACTGAGTTAAAGATGTTACACACGATTTAAATTAAATTCTTTTTATTAAATAAAATATGTGTATTTTGGCAACAACGAACTAATAAAGTCTATACGATATCTGAGATATCCAGTTATAAGATATACGACTTCAAAAAATTAATCAAAATCAAGTGAAATGTAAGTACTACTTTACACCAACAACCAAGAGGAAGCGAGAAGATTCAAGTAGTCCCTAAGCGGAATGATACCAAAGATGAAAAAAAACCAACGTGCGGGTTTTTAAAGGATTAGAAGCCATACTGAGTTACAGTGAAGTTGTGTATTTAACACCATCAAGTAAAAGTTTCATTAAAACCGTTTTTTTTAAATTAAATAAGTGATAAATTCAGTGGAAACGATCAGAGATAGGTATGCTCTGTGTTACTATTAACATTTTGGACTTTGAACAGTAAATTTCTATGAACAGTAAAGCCAAATAAACTCAATAATTTTCTTCAAAAATGATGCCAAATTTTGCAAATCTACAAGCCATTAAATTTTAACCTTGTAATTAAGAAGAATAAGTAAAAAGCATATTCATGTCAGCCGAGTTCCTTACCCCGAGATAGACATTAAACATATTTAAATAGCCTATTTGGCCAATATGTAAATTAAATGTAAACTGAAGTATAATAATTAATAGAACTTAGCCTAGGCCTATGTTACTAAATTTTGATATCGGCTTAGAGTCTTACTAACGAAACCTTTGAATTGGAAAGACAATTGAATGAACTGAATATCCTATGTAATGTAAAAGAAAAAACATAATTCAAAAATAAAAAATTGTGACTGTTATAACCCTAAAAGAAATCCAGTGTTATTATTTATAAGGCTACTCCTGAAGCCAATACAAAGAAAGGTATTTTATATTTATAAATTATTATTTATAACATGGATAGTATTATAAATGGCTTTCAAACGTGAGGCATGTTAGTAAGGAAATCCTATTCACATTTATAACTCATTAGTATAATTAACAAATTTATATATAAATATATTTATAATAGTATTATAAGCAATTAATTAATATCCTTGCAATTAATTAATATATCTTGTTGTAAGAAATTATAAATAATATGGGAATATTTATGGGAGTATTAAAAATGTCAGATAACTTTAAAAGCACATTTATTAAAAATATAAAATTTGTTTGCTTAAACCAAAAATATCTAGGCTACATATGATTATTTTTACAATTAGATAAAAAGAAAGCTGTTTAGTCTATGTCTATGAATATTGAATCATTTCGGCATGCTGCTGGACCAATGACATGGCAATTTCTAAAGCAGCAATGGCCGTAAATAAATAAAATTTAATAAGTTAGATAGCATTCAGAATTAGACACAAAGGGTTGAAACAGATGCCCGAATACAATTTGTGCAAATTTTATGAACTACCATTGTTGAAATATTATTTAAAATAAAATGACAAAAGTCCGCAAAAGAATACTACGTCCGAATATTAGCGCTAATTTTATAAAACGCAATTTAATATACAACAGCGTATGTCGACGAAAAACCTAACAACTCCCGAGAACAATAATTTGTTCTTGTTTCTATGAAATACCGGCGTTTAAACTTAATTTAAATTACAACGGCTAAAATCCATGAAAAGGTTATTTAGATAACAATAAAATTGTAAAATTCGGAAAAGTGGAAATGTCGCTATTTGCGGGAATGAATAACAAATAAAACAAAGGCACTTCATCGGGACTACCGCAGAAAACATAAATCATGGGTAACGTTAATCCCGAAGATATTCAAAATGTTTTACCTGAACTAATACAGATAGAATTATTATACTTTAAATACTATAAGTTAGGGATCTATAAAAGTTGTAACTTTTCTTCACAGTAGACACCCTAATTCTATAGACACAATAAGAAACGAATCCATAAGTGGTTGACCTTGACTTTACTTTCCCTTCCCGTGTACAAATAACTAAACCTACGCACGAATACAAATAAAACAAGAGGGTTTACTTTACAAACAAAACAATTGCCAAACATTTTACTAGGGAAAATGTCTACATACATCAAACTAAGAAAGTTTTACATGTTTTCCTACTGATATTTATTGTTTAACGCTGAATTGGGTTTAAGTTTAAATACAGAGAATGTGATTACAAATAATGGAGATTACATTTAAAATCCGGAGTCTCCGTCCTAAATATGGAGAACTGGCAAGTCTGACAGTGATATAAACTGAGTATCTCTCGGTACGGTACCAAAAGAAAAAGTATCGGTGGTATCGTGAATCGACCCATCCCTAATTTAAATTTATAAAAATGTATTAAAAATTATGCAATTTATAAAAATGTTAAAAATGGATTATGCATGTAAATTTATATGCTTAATAATTCAGTACACAGCGGATGATTTGTTTGTGTTTGGAATCGAGGTAATAGGAATCGACTTTTGCGATCGATTCTCGATACCGATTACCGCGACTTAGAATCGATGGAATTGACATTAGGGATTCGGTATCAACACATTCTTACTGTTAATATTTAACAGCTGTTAATGAAGAGCTTCTCTATTACTGTTTATCACTTCGACTTATTAAACTTACAGTCGTGGTCATAGAAATTGCATCACTTAAAAATAATGAAGGATCTCCTAAAACCAATGTTGTTCTTACCTTTTGATAATTTTAAAATGTTTTGCAAAGGAAAAGAGTCTGTTATGAGCAGTGAAAAATGGTTAAAACCGAAATAAAAAATAAATAATATTCATAAAATGTTTAGGGTTAGCGAGGAATTTAAGATTTAAATTGTTTTTTACATACTCATATGAATTTATTTGGAAAAATTTTATAAAAACATTAAAAATATAGTTATTGAAATATTAATATAAACTAGTATTTTGTCGAACCAACCACCATTAGCCGTGATAACTGAGGCGATCCTGTTTGGCATTGAGTCGATCAAATTTTTTATGATTTCGTCACTAATCTCCTCATCCACACTTTTTCGATTGCCTATTTCAGCTCATCTTTATTCTCAGGCTTTGCAATACATTTATTTAGGATTTGTTTACACATTTAGGATCAAAAAGATAACAATCATCATAGGTGATGCAATTTCTATGACCACGACTGTATACGGATAAATATATAAAAAACAATATTTATTAAACCAAAATTGTATCGATATGGAAATTGTCTTATGACAACAGTGAATGAATAAAAAATATTTTTTAAATAACTCTCACAAAATTTGATTACGACTTATGACTACTGAATAAGGCTCCGTTTCTCTTCTCTCCAATAATATTTAATGCCAATCAAAATGACACTTTTAAAATTCATGCTTTCTTTTAAGAAGTTAACAATTTTGAGATCACTGGTATTACGTATTTCTTTGCATAGAAGCAAGCCAAACTCAAACTTCTCCGGTTTGAAACGATTTTACTTTGTTAACAACCAGAAATTCATTATTAGTTCATTTGTTATTACTAGACCTGACAATTATTATTAGTTTTCTCACAAAACAAAGCAATACACTGTCTATTTCAATTATTAATTAAAACTTAAAATGTATTCATCTTAACTGAAATATGGAAAACAAAAACAAATATAGTGAAAGTTCAGCACAGCCGAGTGAATTCTAAAAACTAATGCACCCTCTGACCACCATTCCGTTTCTACTAGGTCACTCCGAATACCACCAAGGTCAAATAATCGAGACATTGCATTGAGCACCAAGCCATTGTGAAGCAGAAATGTCCAATACCACCATGCCTATTTTCGCTGTTTTGACTGACGTTTACGTAAACCATTGCAGCTTCGCTAATATCAAAGATACAATAATGTTTTAGATTGTTGTTTTTGGAATTAAAAGTACCACAACTAAATTTACTAAATTTTGTTTTAATTCCAATTTTTATCATAACTGAAAAATTAAAGACAAAATATTGGTTAAATTGATAGCTTGCCAACTTTGTGAAAACAAAATTTGTTGTTTCTAAACATTACCGGTATATTTGGTATTCCTTATTTCAATGAGAATAACTCGTGAACATTTTGTAAACAATATTTGTTTATTAATATTTAACACATGTATTTGTTTTTTTAAGTGAAACTTCTTTACATAGCAAATTGGCTTGGATTATACAAAAAGTGAAACGCTTCCCCTTCTACGACTTCAACCGCCAGTTAAAAGGAAAGAGTAGGAGTGCAAGCATGCGCAGTGCTAGAAAAAAGAGAAAGAATTATTTTTCTACTCACTCCGTCGCGCCATAGACAGTCTGTGCACAAGCGCCGTGTGCACTGTTATTTTTTTCTCATCAAGTACTACATTGAGATTTTCTTCAAATCACCGATTTCTATGGTAACATTGTGTTTGCTTTTATTTGGTGTAAATCTGATGCAATAATATATAGCAGAGAGCTTATTTAATTTGATTAAGCAAGGTAAAAATCAAATATATAGTAATAATTCCTTTATTTTTCCCAGCCATAAGTTTTTTTTAAAAAGACGTGAACTAAAAATATGTTATTTTAATATGAAAGACCAGTTAAAAACCTCTCTACAAGTATACAAGAACTGAATTCATTTTTATAGTATCCAGGTCACTAATATATATAATAAAGTACAATACCTTTTATTTTTCCGTCCAGTGACCTCTTTTTTGTTGTTCTTTTGACGCGTTTCGGGACGTCTATCCCATCTTCAGAAAAGCCCTCTATATATAGAGGTTGTCAAAACGTTAATAAAACACATAAAAACACATAAAACACAACACATTTAAAAAACACAGTACGTAGATGCGCATCTTATGACAACCGGACATCGACTCAGCCGGAAGTCGATGTCCGGTTGTCATAAGATGCACATCTACGTACTGTGTTTTTTAAATGTGTTATGTTTTATAAACGTTTTTAAAAAATCTTCCTTTGCTTATTTAAATTGTTGACATGTCGAACGAAGAATGAAATGAGAGTGGGTCGTTTGAAATATCATCTGGATTACTT
>JAGFPH010003345.1:105686-116699 GCA_018207615.1 Philaenus spumarius | reverse complement strand
GTACATGGATCATTCCATCAGAGTGCAATAACCAGACAAGAATGGAAAGAATAAAAAATATAAAATATTCAACGGCGTATGTGTATGTACATAAAAACAAGTTGGTGATGGTGTGCGTCAGCAAACACCATCCTTATAACTATGGAGGTTTATGACACCAGCAAACATACATCACTGATGTTCACCATGGTGAGTGAACATCAGCTACTTGGCCGTTTTTTAAAGGACGCCGTACCTTGAAATCACCAGACATGACCCAACATTGCTATCTCTATGACCCGCAATGATGACGCGTTGGGCCATGCCTGGCTACAACACATAAACTTGGATTAAATTATCTATTAAATCTTACATAATCATTTCTCATAATATAATCATATATAACATGCTAATCTATCTATGTTCTCATTATTTATTAACTAACACCTAATACAAGTACTACGGCGTAGCAAGGTTCGTTGAAACATAGAATTTTCGCAATTCCACCACATTATAGGTGCCTACTTCCTCTCCTGTCTCTATCTCCTCCAAAATATAAGCATTTTCCATCTTTCTTGTTCTCACTTTATATGGACCTCTATACAATAGAAAGAACTTCTTTATTTCTTTCTTAAGTTGCGACGACAAATAGTGATTTTTCACTAACACTAAATCTCCAACCTCATATACTATGGGTTTCACATTTTTATCATGTAATCTCTTACGCTGATCAGCCTTCAACCTAAGTTGCTTCCTCACTAACGCTAACCTTTCGTCGTTATTCATTTCATTTTGATTTGGGCTTTCTACCAAATTCCTATATATCCTTGGACATTTTTTCTGATACATAATCTCATAGGGTGCAAAGTTCGTAGAGTCATGTATGGAATAGTTTATGCACCTCTCTATGGATGACACATATTCAGGCCATCTATTATGCTGTTCATTTACATATATACGAAACATTTTCCCTAACTCCCTCATGCATCTTTCGCTGGGATTGCTTTGTGGATGATATACAGATGTGTGTCTGATGTGAATACCTTCCCATCCTAAAATATCATACCAAACATTTGACTGAAATTGACTGCCATGATCACTTAGAATGACATTCGGTTTTCCTACTTCTACCATGTAACACTGTGTTATTTTTTCTGCCAAAACTTTCGAGATTGCCCTCTTTATGGGATATAATTTAACAAATTTAGAAAAAACATCCAACACGACAAAAATATATTTAACGCCTCCCCTCCCAACGGGCAACTCTCCAAACAAATCAACCGCGATTAAATCTAATGGTTTACTCGGTATTATATTTTTCATTAGTCCCTCTTGCTTTTGATTACTAATTTTGCTTTTTTGACAAAGTACACATCCCCTTAATTTGTTTTTTATAATTTTTTCCATTTTCGGAAAACTAAATGTTTCTCTCAAGATACGGTAACACTTGCTGCTGCCAATGTGACCATACCTTTCATGACAGTCATCTATTATACTATCTAACATAACCAATGGTAAACATATCTTATAACTATCTGAATCATTATATCTTCTAAACAATACATTCTTATAAATTATGAAATATTTCTTTAATCTACTATAATTTTGATCTCTGTCATTTAAAGTTTCTATTATCTGCTTATATTTAACATCGTTTTGTTGTTCAATTACTAATTTTTCAAACATTTTCTTAATTCTCTTATCATTAAATTTCCATTGTTTTTCTAATTTAGCATTATACACCTTTAGCACACCCTCTTCATTTTTTCTAACCATATCTTTATTACTTGTTCTTGATAAAACATCTGCAGCTATATTCTCTTTACCTGGGCAGTATTCTATATCTAAATTGTATTCTTGAAGGTATAACATCCATCTAAGCAATCTCCCATGAGTCAACTTACAATTTTTTAGAAACATGAGCGCCTTATGATCTGATCTTACTATCGTTTTATTTCCTAAGATGTAGTTTCTAAATTTCTTACATCCAAACAGAATGCTCAACAGTTCTTTTTCTGTTATGGTGTATCTCAGCTCGAAGTCTTGCAAGCTTCTGCTGGCAAATGCTATCACCATCTTATCACCATTCTGGTCTAATTGATACAATACAACTCCTAAAGCAATATCTGAGGCATCGGTGCTCATGTAAAAAGTCTCACTGAAGTTCGGGTGTTTCAGCATAACACATTTTAAAAACTCTTGTTTAATCTTGTTAAACACCTCTCTCTCCTTCTCTCTCCATATCCATTGTTTTTTAGCTTTACCATTATTTCCTAACAAATGTCGAAATTGTGCCGTTAACTCTGCATAGTTTTGTCTAAATTTTCTATAATAATTGCACAGACCCAAAAAACTTTGTAACTGTTTTAAGTTCCTTGGTTCTGGAAATGATTGAATGACTCTAACTTTTTCTTCATCTGCCCTTATACCCAAATTTGAAATGTGATAACCTAAAAAATTAATCTCCCTTTTACAAAAACTAGATTTACTAAGCTTTACTGTAACATTGAACTGTCTTAATCTCTCAAAAAGTCTTGCCAAATGTTCAATGTGTTCATGAAACGTTCTTGACGCTATGCAGATGTCATCGACATAAATGATAGCAAAAGATTGGACTTCTGGTCCCATGACATGGCTTAACCCTTTCTTGAACACTGAGGTACTTATATTCAAACCAAACGGTAACCTTTTAAATTGTAAATTTCGCCCATTAAAAGTAAACGCTACATATTTTCTGGATTCTGCATCCAATTCTATTTGCCAAAACCCACTTACTAAATAAATACTACTAATGTAATTTACCCCCTCAAATCTTTGTAACAAGTCATCAATGTTCTCAGGTGCTTCCCTGTCAGGTATTATTAATTTATTTACTTGTCTTGCGTCGAGACATAACCTAACTGAGCCGTCCTTTTTTATGACGCATACTAAGGGATTTGAATAAGGACTGCTTGAACTTTCTAAAATGTCGTTTGCTATCATTTTCTCAATTTCGCAGTGCACCGCTTCTCTTTTCGAATGAGGCACTGCATATGACCTATTTATAAATGGTTCATTTGGTTTAATGTTTAATTTGGCCTTAAAATCCCTTATTTTTCCCGCTTTTTCTGAAAAAATATCCCTATAATAATTCAAAACAGTGGCCAACTTACTTTGTTCTAATTCATTCCCCAAGTTACTACTATCAATTACTTCCCTTAAATTTTGTTCCCACTCTAATTCCCTATCGTTTTCTAATATTTCCAAATTGTCCTTACTATACATTGCCTCATTATAAAAAGAATAAACCGTGTCCTCCATTTGTGACTCTATATTATTAAACATATTTGTCTCTTCAAAAACAACATTATTTTTATTTTTACACAATTTTAAACCACACACATACATTTCCTCTTTATTAATGAATTTTGTATCTACTTCAACGTTCTCGTGTTTAAAATGTATCAATTTGTTTTCAAAATCTATTCTAGCTCTACAACTTTCCAAAAAATCACACCCCATTATAAAATCTAAATTTAGCCCATTAATTACTAAAAAATTCATTAATAAAGTTTTATTGTTTATCTTAACCTCTAAGCATATTTGTTTTGAAATTCTCTTACTTCTAGTGCCAGTTACTCCAGTTATTAACAGATTTGACACTGGTAACTCCATAATTTTATTTTGGCTTAATTCTACCAATTCTTTGAAAATATTTTCACTTACTACAGTAACTTCTGAACCAGAGTCTACTATGCAAGAATATTTTTTATTAAAGACTTCTATCTCTATTTCTACTATGTCACCCTTAATAGGTTTAGATTTAATTTCAGTGAAATTATTTTCATTTATTGGCATATCATTTGATTCTAACTTTAAATTATTATTATTGTTACCGTTATGTATGTGTGTCGTTAAAATTTTACTAACACTAGATTCCGTCGGCTTGTCTTGTTCCGACAAATGAATACCAGCCGATTGTATTATTGTCGATGTTCGTTTCCCTTATTTCGCCCAGGTGAGGTTTGTCTATTTTGACTGTTACCATTACCTGCCATATATCTATTAGAATCACCCGGTGACCTATTATACTGTCCATTCTGTTCCCTATTGGCTACATTTCCACTATTGTTCGTATTAAACGATGGCCTATTTTGATTAAATGCCCTATTTTGTTCAAAAGTTGGCCTGTTTTGATTAAATGTTGACCTATTATTGTCATATGTTTGCCTATGTTGCTGGAATGGCCTATTTTGGAAGAACGATGGCCTATTTTGATTAAATTCTTTACGAAATACGTTAGCCTCTGGATTACTATTTCTATTTTCATTAATATGTTTTTGGCTCTCTTGCCAATCCATGATGATTTTTTCTAGCCTATTCAAACTATCAGGCATTGCTGCCAACAACACTAGTCTTAAATCATTAGGTAATTGTTTAACAATATGTCTCGTGAATGTTTCCATTGGCATTGGTGGGTCTAAGAATTGAGTTTGATGAAATAACCTGATTACATAATTATGTATATCCCTAACCTGTCCCTGATAAACTTTACCTAACATTATTTTTACTCTCAGATTCTCCTGTTTGTCCTGAGACCAAAATCTATTAAAAAAAGCTACTTTAAACTCTGAAAAATCTTTCCACTCTATATTGTGAACATCAAACCAAATTTCTGCTTCCTCTTTAAAATATTTTCTAATCAATACTTTTTTAAACTCCCACTTATCTTGTCTACATTTGTTAAACATTTCTAAAGCATTCAAAAATGTTTTTGGATGCGGTTCTCTTTTCTCATGGTAAAAATCTGGTATTATGGTTTCATTTTTTATATCCCCAATCATAACTACAGAATTATTATCTAGCCTACTTTTCATATCACTCTTAAATTCTTCTAAGTTATTATTTACACTCTTAAATTTAGAATTAATTTTATCAGTAAAGTCGATTTCCAAATCTTTTGTTTTTTGTTTCACCTGTTCTACTTCTATATCCACCAATGTAAATTTATCATCCATTTTCTGTTCTATTTTAATTAAATTACCCTCAACTTTGCTATCAATCTCAAAACATTTATTTTCTACTACCTCTACTTTATTAGTCACACTCAGGTTCACTTCTGTTAACTTATTTTCAAAAGATTTGGAAATGTCATTCACTTTATTATCTATTGACTCTATTTTAACATCTAGGCTTTTAGAAATTTCATTAAATCTTAGGTCACTTTCTGCTTTCAAATCTTTACATTCCTTGCGCATAACCTCCATTTCTATTTGGAGATTATCCAGCTTTGTGTTTAAATTGTCATTATTAACTTTAATCTCTACACTTAAATTTTCAATGTTTGCTTTATTTTCTATACTTAAGTTTTCAATTTTGCTATTATTATCAGCAAAGTTTTTATTCATTTGTTCATTCATCTGTTTCATGAAACACATAAGTGCCTTTATCTCACTATCATTTACATTTTCTTCCAACCTAACCTCACTTACTCTCTCACTATCTTTCATGGTCTCTTTCATTTCTAAATTTACCACCTCTTCCTGCACACTGATGGACTGATCCAGGTCTAACCCTGAATCGTTCATTTCAACTCTATTTGCCATATTTAGAATTATATTTATCAACTTGAGGTTGTTGGTTGCCTGCCACAACGCCTCAAAAATCCTCAAAGTCGCCACGACATCCATCTCGCCCTCGTTTAAAAGCCCCCGAGTTGGACGCCATTTTGTAACGGAAGGTTACAAAAAATAATAAAATTTATAAGTTGTACTGTGTTAAAAAATAATGGGGTTCGGTAAAAAGTTCGAAAATTAAAAAAAATATGTTTTAAATCAAAATAAAAATGCTATATGTGGATTATCTAATAACCATTAATATCTCTTCAACACCTCCTTTACCTATTTACCTTAAAAACAAAAATCGTCGCTCATGTACTACTTAAAATTGCTTATGCACCTCCTAGGCCTATTGCCTCACTTCAATAATAAATCATCGCCCACCTTAACTCTCCATAATATCTTTCTTCCAACTTCAACGTAGAACAATATTAAATACTTCACCTTTTTCAACTCACCTTACTATGATTCACCTTACCTAAATGCACCTTACTTGAATTCACCTTAAAAATCACCTTCACTTGACTCCCATAATCTTAATAATAAAAAAAATTAATAATCATGATAATTTGCGATAATCCACATATAACCTCACTTATGCTCTGTTTGCATATATTTACTTATAATTAATTCTGTTTTCTTAGGGGTGGGAACCTGGCTAATTAAAGTAGTGGCTAAATGGATATTCGTGGCTATAGAAAGAAATTCAAGGCATCGTGACAGCAACTATTCGTTTACTCTGACATAATTAAAGAATGCTGATTTACAATGAAGTACATCAAGACTACAAGAAACAAAAAACAAATCATTTATATATAAATATGTACAAGTTACAATTAGGCCCTAGTCTACCTATAGTATGACGCAATAGCTAAGAAAATTGAAGCTAAGTTATTTCTCAAAAAATTGTAAAACTCTAAAATGCAGACTTCTAAAGTTAAAATTAATGGCCATTTTTACTCACGATACCAGTTGTTTTTGTAATTGTACCTAGGTTTGCACTGACTCTATTTGATATAGCTAGCTCACTTCCATCGCGTTAGTCCGATCACATGGCGGCTTTTTTACAATTTCACTTTCCAAGAAAAGTACACAATAGATTTTACTTTCTAAGTTTTCACCAACTTTCAAGCACCTCTACTCCATTTTAATGCAACATTTGTTGCGATTTTAAAGAAAATATGACATTTTACGACGAACTTTCCACCACCTCTGTCCAGTTACATGTACAGTTCGTTACGCCATCTTGATAGAAGTCCCTGCTTGTAATAAGTTCTACTTCGTCCCAGTGAAAAACCAGTACGTTCCCTTACGTTCTGTATCTTTTGACATCTGTGCTCTTTCACATACACAGATTGATCCTCTCTCTCTTCTCCAATTGCTTCCATGATCACTGTACATACTATCATATTAAGTTTTCGATTTATATTAAATTGTGCTATGTACCGTTGTTATATTCTTTTTT
Source organism: Philaenus spumarius (assembly GCA_018207615.1). Taxonomy (NCBI): domain Eukaryota; kingdom Metazoa; phylum Arthropoda; class Insecta; order Hemiptera; family Aphrophoridae; genus Philaenus; species Philaenus spumarius. The sequence continues at coordinate 109,658 of JAGFPH010003345.1, read as the reverse complement.
ATTTATTTATTTATCGAACTGTTTATAGTCTTAAATACCGCTTCATATTGTTCGCTTATAACGCACCACTCGTTGAAATAAAGTTTCTGTACAATTTCACCTTTTACATACGCTCATATTTTAATATATATTTTTTAAGTCTGCTTTTGTATTTCCTATTTTTACAGTCTGCTTTTACGTTTTATTATTTGTTTATTTAAAGAAAAATGATTTTACTGTAATTATTTTGCGTCATTAAGAAATGTAACTATATGAAAGTTACAAATGATTAGTATTATTTATGTATTGCGTCATTTATTCATTTAGACCAAATCTCTGTTCCTTTAGTCACTATAGGAAACAGCTGACTCATTTCTTACTTTATTATTTTCTCTGTGACATGGACGTAAGTGTTACACAGCTGATGGGTGATTTTTAGTATTGGTACAACATACAATAATCAGCTGTTTTCTCTTAACTTTCTGCACACTATAAAAAATTGCCAAAGTTTTTTTTTTTTTGTTTTCATTCTTTAGCGTTTGTTGTCAGAATTAAAATACAATCTCATTTATTTTTTAAATTATTTATTTGTTTTTTATAAATTTTAATTTATCTTTCAAAAACTGCAACTATGCTCTTTCTTTGTACCTTCTGCCTAAAAATAAAAACTTAATACGTAACACAATCAGGCCTAACAAAATAAACGTATGGTATAATTGTGTATTACCTGAACTTTAAAGTTTTAAATGAGACATCTCAAGCACAACCAGCGATTTAAGTTATAAATTGTGGATTTACTCAGATATGATTAATTATGTTTTATATTTTGTGATACAAATTTTAAATTTATATATTTGTTTTACTTTTAGGCCTGCATATGCAACTCCGAAGGTTTTGGAAAAAGCTGGATTGAGTATCAAGAATATTGATGCATGGGAAGTGCATGAGGCATTTGCTGTAAGTTTGAATCATATGGGTATTTTTACAACACAACACACTTGTATATTTACAGTATTCTTTTAGAGCAATAAAAAAACATATTTTTTTCAAACATTTACAAACTATTAGTGGGTAGCCTATTTGAGACATACAAATATTGCCCTAAACCAAATGATCAAATCTTGATGGAATAAAACTTATTTAACTTGATATAGATCAACTCAGAATCTCATAACTAATACATTTATTAACTGAAATGTTTTAACTACAAAGTCGCCATCTTCAGTGATGAACGAGTTATAATAATCAAACTGTAACAGTGTGGCAAGTGAATTAATACACGAGGCACAAACCTACTTTACAATAGTAAGTTCTCTTTTAAAATCAATTACTTTTTTTAACAACATAAAATGGTTTAAGTGCTGCATTGGTAACAACTTCCCAGTCGAAATGCCTTTTTGCAAGTGAACAAAATTGTACATAAGCCTGAATAAAAGAAAAATCAAAGCAATTTCCACAGATTTGGACACGAATACTGCAGGAAATAAAATGTCCATAGACTAATTCTCATGACAATTTTAAGTTCTAAAATATGCGCCTTCCAATTTGGTTTCTGATCAATTTTAACACTCAAACAGTTTAAACTTTCAACCTGGTTGATGTTTAAGCTGTATAGAAGAGAAACACCTGTTCCTTTTGTTAGACAAATTCTGATCCTATAGATAAGAGGCTTTGAAAATGAGCTTCCTTTTTAAGATTATAAATTATAAACTTCGTTTTCATAGTAAGTAGCCTACCAACTGTAACAATTCAAAATATATCCCTATATAAAAATCATTTAAAATATCAAAAGAAACCATTCGTAATTACTAAACTAAACACGCATGAGTGCGAGAGAGAGGAACAGACTACTATAAAGGCATTTCATTCACAAGTTGTAGCAGCGACACCTAGCGGCAAAAATCGTAAATGATTCATTAATAATATTATAACATCCGACTTCCAACAACATTTTAAATAATTACCAGTACTTCTCGACCTCAAATTGATATCATTCCCACATCAAAATTAATCTAAATTAAACGACCAATCCATATAATATATAATAATAACTCAAGAGTAAACCAATCGACCGAAATCCACCTTTTAAAATACACTCGAAGCTAGGCCGATGTACGAAATTGTAGGCCTATTCCAAATTAAAACCACCGATCCCAAGGAAACTAAATTCTAAATCAAAAAAGGAACAGAACCATCGAGTAGAACAGAAGATTTTACATCAAAAATGTCTTTGGCAAAATATGAAAAGAAATACCGTTAAGCTAGTAAATTTCTTCAAAGTATATGAATATTCGATTAAAACCTGGAGAACGAGAGGCCATGTTTGTTTAAGCCCAGCCCACAATCACGTGACCGCTTGTGCCGCGGAAACAAGACTTTTAAACAACCCGATAGCCGATAAATAATTATATTTGTAGACCTTAGATATTAGATATTAAGTTGTACAAGGAGCTATTTTAGATATTTTCATTTAAAATTTTATTTAATCAAATTCTATTTACTTTTACCATTCTATGTTCTTTAAAAAACCAAAATACATCAAAATTTCATTAAAATCATACAAAACAAATACACTACATTTCAAAATACACATTTTCACACAACAATCAAAATCCCACAAGAAATGAAATTAACCAGGCCTTAATGTACCAGTTCCTGAGGGCCTAAGGAAGCCAAATTGGGATCAAATCCAATTTAATTGTTGCTGAGACATCAAAGGGAGCAGACGCTGTGTTAGAGCCCACCAAACCACAAGTTTCAAGACCATTTTGAAGTGTATAACAACTGCCAACGTTAAAATAACCTTTTATAAGTGAAGTGACTGAACAGTATCAAATTTTAATAAACCATTCTTTTTCAAGAAGAAGACTATATATAAAAATTGGGTGAGATCAATCCACATAACTATTCATCAAATTGGATATACTCCAACCTTTCCTTTGCATAGTTAAATTCAAAGAACTATACCAGTAAAGCTGATAAACTTTTATAAATATATATATACCAAGATTTCAACTTTTATCAGAACTTTATCCTTTTATATTAACCCTAAATTCATACATCTACATACACATACACTTTCCACCTTGTACTAAGTTATTTTCTCCTTTGTTTTAATTATCCTAATTCTTAATTTAAATAATTTGTATAATATTTGTTTCAATTTAATATTGGTAAGAGCCGGCACCAACCTACCCGAGATTAAGAGTGCTCATTGGGAAATAATTCCCTAAAATAATTTTGTATATATTTGATTTTGAGCTAAATAATTATTAAACTGTAGATATTTTTCTGATTTTCTATTGATAAATAAAAGAAGATTTTATTGTAATTGTAAACCTGTGTCCTGAGTCAAATCATTTATCAAATTGATTAAGCTAGTAAGCACTGTTACAGTTCATTATATTGAGAATAAAATAAAAGTAAAGTTTTATAAATTAGTATATATCTTGTTATATCCTAAATTGACGCCTACAACATTAGGCCTATTGAATTAAAGTAAAATAGAAAGTTGTAAATTTATACAACTGACTTTTATCAAGTCAATAATTAAGTCTTTCTAGGTTTGAAGATTTAGTTGGGATAGACTATTGTGATAAACGTTATTGCAGACTAGTTTTAAGGTGCTACTAAATTAGAGTTTGTCAGCTAAACTGTACGACTCATTTGTGAATCACTCATCAATACTGTGAACTCTTAAATATTTGACTTTGTTTTTAAATAATCCTGTCTACATTGGTTGTTTGCAGGCTGATATTTGTGTTAAAAACTCCTGCTTCCAATCCTAAATGGGAAACCTCCAATACAAATACATTTGTATAAATGTTTGTATACATTTGTGTGTGTTTCAGGGAAAAGTATTTAGGTCTGGACTAAATCCGAATACTGGTTTAGCAGTAACGAACCAAAAATAACTTATTCATTTAAGAAAGTACATTTAAAAAATTACCGACAATAATATTTGTTTAAATAAAACATCTGTTCATGATTCAA
>JAGFPH010003345.1:75589-105586 GCA_018207615.1 Philaenus spumarius | reverse complement strand
CTTTGAACCGGGTACTTCTATGGTATTTCACGTTTTGATCGATTTTGGGGGAACCAAGCGAGCTATAAGGTCGCGTAAAAAAACAAAATGTGCAGAATAACATCTTACATTTATATTTTTAGAAAAAACTCTAAAAAAATTCATTCTCTTAGTAAAAATCTCAAAAAATAGTTACTTCCGGTCAAAAAACTTACTTCCGGTTGTTGGATTTTTTTGCCTAACGAACTCGTCCGAGCCACTTACACTACCAACACGTGTACCAAATTTGGACCAAATCGGACTTAAAATGCGACCGCTAGAGTGCGAACACATATATACATATATATATATATATGAATTTTAATGACACCCCAAAACGTGTTCTGGGGACCATGATCGGTGCTCATTTGCTACTCCCGACCTTGGGTCTCACCATAAGGGCCACTGCAATAGCTCATTTTTCCTCTGGAAATTCGCTAATAAGACATACATTTCTCATGTACCTATAGAAATAAGTCATAAAAGTTACAATTGCCAAATCTGACACAGCCTAGAATATGTAAACTAACACCATCTCAGATGCAATGAAATTATTTGTAGTAAACCACATTAAATATTCATTAGACTCATGTTGTACATTTAACAAATATATTAAGACAAACCTTTATTCATTGATAGAACTGCGACAAAATAGTTAACCCATATTCAAACCACTGCTACATGATGTAAATAAGTTGGATTAACGTCACATCAGCACTAAGATAATTTGTTATCTTTTTTGATATTGGGAAAAAGTGCAATATAAACTTTAGCTATAAATAACATTAGAACATGTAAATTCGATTTAAAGTGTAAAGGAATCAAATCACATAGGAACATTTAGATGTTAATAATTGTGTTTATATTTATTAGCGAATTTCCATAGGAAAAATGAGCTATTGCATTGGCCCTTATGGTGAGACCCAAGGTCGGGAGTAGCAAATGAGCACCGATCATGGTCCCCAGAACACGTTTTGGGCTGTAAAAAAAATTCATATATATATATATATGTATATATGTGTTCGCACTCTAGCGGCCGCATTTTAAGTCCGATTTGGTCCAAATTTGGTACACGTGTTGGTTTTCTATGTGACTCGGACGAGTTCGTTAGCCAAAAAAATCCAACAACCGGAAGTACGTTTTTTGACCGGAAGTAACTATTTTTTGAGATTTTTACTACGAGAATGAAATTTTTTTTAGAGTTTTTTCTAACAATATAAATGTAGGATGTTATTCTGCGCATTTTGTTTTTTTACGCGACTTTATAGCTCGCTTGGTTCCCCCAAAATCGACAAAAACGTAAAATACCAGAAAAGTACCCAGTTCAAAGCCAAGTGATGCAAACTCGCGAGGCCACTAGGAGGAAACAAATTCGACTAATATATTGCGTACACACAGACAGCTGTCCAACGCCTTCGTGAGTAGACCTATTTCCCAAATTGTTGGTTGAACCCTAAATCATAGGCCTATAAACTTAATTTTGGAAATTTGCTCAACTCACGTCAGCGGTCCAGCTGCGTGGTCGATTTATTTCAATACAATGTGAGTCAAATCTACAGTCATTATTAAAAAACAAGTTACCAACATTGGAATTATATACAAATATTAAATTGTCAAAATAAAATAATATAGAAGAACAGGAAAAATTTAGGAAATTGTGTTAAAAATATTATTTTGATATACCATGTTAGAATTAAGTACAAATTAAGTTTAGTGTAGAACATTTTGCTATGTAATCTCCAAAACAAAGCCATTGCATTTGCACACAGACTTATAAACTAAATAATAAACAATCTTTTGACACCAGTAAATCTAACAAATACCAAAGTAAATTTTCATTGTTTGAAAATGAAATGTGATAAAAAATGTATGGTTAAATATTTCTAAACCATTATTTGATTAAAATCTCGAACCCAGCAACACTAGAGCCTAAGACAGACAAGACAAATCAACATGACAAGTCGACTGCACAGACCAGTCGTGCCAATAGGAGACCATTGCCGTTTGTAAACCCGCCAATTCAAGTTTGGTAAAGCAAGTGCCCTTTTGGGGAGTTATGTGACCAAAGCCAATTAGTGCAGATGCTAATGTAATTCAGTGCGTGTTTGTATATTAAAAGTACAGTGATTGTGATACCCATCTTCAAGGACTCAAAATTGGTACCAAAGATAAACAATTTATGGAATCTAGGAATGAATAGGAACATTCAAATTAACTGCAGTTAGAAAATTAGACTTTGATCAAGTTTTTCTTTATCAAATATTTTCAATCATTTTATAAATATGATTGCAACGAACTCAAAGAAATTTGCACATACCAGCCGAGTTTCCCATCCCAAAATCAATTAAATATGTATTGTGATTAACTAGCTATACACAACTAAAATATAAATAGATATTCGTGCAAGCTATTGAGCTGAGCTGAGGCATAATAAACTATAAGCTAATTAATTTCAAGAGAGAATTTTAACAATGTTTGTATCCATATATAGTCTTTACCAACAACTACTGAATTTGAAATTTTATTTTGAAAAATTTATGTAATATTTATTAAAGAAAAGAATCCATTTATTGTTAATAAACTAAACCTTTGTTTTTTTCTTTTACTTCACTACTTATTGATTTTTTAATCTATACATCTTATATATAAAATTCTCGTGTCACAATGTTCGTTCCCGTACTCCTCCGAAACGGCTTGACCAATTCTCATGAAATTTTGTGAGTATATTGAGTAGGTCTGAGAATCGGCTAACATCTATTTTTCATACCCCTTAGTGATAAGGGCTACGCCCCAGTGGCCCTCAAAGTTTCAATGTTAATCTTATGGAAGGTCAATCTTAAGGAAGAAGAAGAAAGATTTCTTTTGATTTTATCATGGGCACAAAAAACAGCTGTTCGTATGAAAAGCTTAAAACAGCTGATTTTGATCAACAACTGATTTGGATCAAAAACTGAATATAATTTTAGGTTAGGCCTACAATGAACATTTTTTTTTTTTTATACAATGAACTAAAACACTTGGGCTAATTATTAGTATCAGGTTGATTTGTCTATCCGTGCAAAGCCGGGTCGGGCCAGCTAGTAATACAGTATAAAAGGCAAAGCCCTCACTCACTCACTCACTCATCATAACTAATTCTCCCACTTCCCATGAAACTAGAGAGATGAAATTTGGAATGTGTATACTTTGTGATGAAAATAGAAAAACTAAAGAAATTTCGTTTTGATATTCAAATTTTTAGGGGTAGTTTTGGGGGTTTAGGGTTAGTTTTGACTGATCACAGTTTCTCAAAAACCATGCCACATAGGAACTTGAAATTTGGTACACATATTGCTCATAGGCACTAGAGGCACACTAAGAATGGATTTTAAAATATTTGGCCTGTAAGGGTTGAAACAACCCCTAAAACAATAAATATTATTTGTTAAATATCTAAAAAACCTTAATTCCTAGGAATGTGAAATTTGCTACATGTATTTTCCACAGGGGCAAGAGGCGAAATAGAAAATGATTTTAAAATATTTAGCCTTCAAGGGTTAAAACAACCCCTAAAACAATAAATATTCTTTGTTATATATCTCAAAAACCATACAACCTAGGAACTTGAAATTTGGTACACATAGCTCATAGGCACTAGAGACACACTAAGAACGAATTTTAAAATATTTTTCCTGTAAGGGTTGAAACAACCCCTAAAACAATAAATATTGTTTGTTATATATCTCAAAAACCTTACGTCCTAGGAATGTGAAATTTGGTACATGTATTTGCCACAGGGGAAATGATTTTAAAATATTTGGCCTGCAAGGGTTGAAACAACCCCTAAAACAATAAATATTGTTTCTTATATATTTCAAAAACCTTACCACCTAGGAACTTGAAATTTGGTACACATATTGCTCATAGGCACTAGAGGCGCACTAAGAAATCATTTTAAAATATTTGGCCTTTAAAGGTTGAAAAAACCCTTAAAACAATAAATATTGTTTGTTATAGATCTCAAACACCTTACCTCCTAGAAACATGAAATTTGGCGTAAGTATTTGTCACAGGGACAAGATTCGTACTAAGAAAGGATTTTAAAATATTTGGTCTGTAAGATTTGAAACAACCCCTAAAACAATAAATATTGTTTGTTAAATATCTAAAAAACCTTATCTCCTAAGAATGTGAAATTTGGTACATGTATTTTCCACAGGGGCAAAAGGCGAACTAGAAAATGATTTTGAAATATTTGGCCTGCAAATGTTAAAACAACCCCTAAAACAATAAATATTCTTTGTTATATATCTCAAAAACCATATCCCCTAGGAACTTGAAATTTGGTAAACATACAGCTCATCGGCACTAGAGACACACTAAGAACGAATTTTAAAATATTTTTCCTGTAAGGGTTGAAACAACTCCTAAAACAATAAATATTGTTTGTTATATATCTCAAAAACCTTAAGTCCTAGGAATGTGAAATTTGGTACATGTATTTGCCACAGGGGAAATGATTTTAAAACATTTGGCCTGCAAGGGTTGAAACAACCCCTAAAAAAATAAATATTGTTTGTTATATATTTCAAAAAAAATATTTGGTAGGTACACATATTGCTTATAGGCACTAGAGGCGCACTAAGAAAGCATTTTAAAATATTTGGCCGTTAAGGGTTGAAACAAACCTTAAAACAATAAATATTGTTTATTATATATCTCAAAAACCATGCCACCTAAGAACTTAAAATTTGGTACACATATTTTTCATAGGACCTAAAGGCAAACTAAGTAATGATTTTAAAATATTTAGTCTTTATGGGTTGAAACAACAAATAAAAAAAATAAGTATTGTATGTTATAATTTCCTTAAAGCTAGAAAACAAAAATGTTTTACGTTTATATCTTACACGATATATATAAAAACTTAAAAAGTAAAGCAGTTTTACATTTTGTAACGTTCTGCTAATAGGTGAAAATGTAGTAACAACCCCTAAAACTGTAAATATTAATTGAATATCGCATAGGAACGTGAAATTTGGTACATATATTGCTCAATAGGGGCTAGAGGCGAACTAAGAAAGGATTTTAAAATATTTGGCCTTTAAGGGTTTAAACAATAAACATTGTTTGTTATACTACTTTCCTTAAAGCAAGTAAGCTGAAATTTTGTACATTTATTTCTTAGAAGATACATATAAAAAATAAAGCAGTTTTAACATTTTATCACGTTCTGCTAAGGAGTGAACATTTAGTAACAACCCCTATAACTATAAATATTAATTTAATACCGTTAAGGAATGTGAAATATTTGGTTCACATATTGCTCATAGGCGCTCTAAGATAGGATTTTAAAATATTTGACATTTAAGGGTTGAAACATCCCCTAAAACAATATATGTTGTTTGTTTCCTTTCCTTAAAGCTGAAATTGTTTACATATATTTCTTACAAAACACATATGAAAAGTAAATGACTTTTACATTTTGTTACTTGCTGCTAGGAGTGAAAATGTGTTAACAACCCCTAAAAACAATAATTATTAATATTCATACATTCCATAAAACTAGAGAGCTGAAATTTTGTACATTTATTTCTTACACGATACACATAAAAAGTAAACCAGTTGTACATTACGTTACGTGCTGCTAAGGGTTGAAAATGTAATAACAAACCCTAAAAACAATCAATACTAATTTGTATTCTTTCCTTAAAGCTAGAGAGCTGAAATTTGGAACTTATTAACTTTAAGAAAATATTTAAGACGTAACCTAATCAAAACTAACCCGATCTATGCATTCGCAATTAAAGACGCTGCAAATAACAAGCTAAGACTGTGATTTACCAGTCTGTAGATTTAGCTGTTGAAAAAAAAATACGCTCTTCACTCTGAATTTTGTTTCTATTTAATTTATACCATGACGAAGACAATTGACGGGCAACCAGTGAACAATAAATACCAAAGTCATTGAATATAAATGTTATAATTCACTTTAATAATAATAGATGAAAGAAAATGAGAGAATACTATGACAATTATTAATTATAAATCATGGTGATGCAACAAACAAATTCCCTGTAGCGAAGCACGGGTATTCAGCTAGTGTTAGTATAGTTATAAAAAGACACACAAAAGGAGTCCTTGCTGGAGTTAGTTATGGGATCCTGGACGAAACAATAACATTTATTTGCACCCATACAACCATAAAATCAAAATACGATACAACACAGACCTCCATACATATGCACACATGCATAGCACATAGGCTATACATTATTCAATAAACCAAAACAAGCCCTTAACGTATTCAGTCAAAAGAGCAAGAAACCATTTTTTAAGCCTGCAATTTACTGCCTGTAAGATCAAATTTGTTAACCTAAAAATAACGATGTTTTCATAAACAAACTATTATTGGGTTTTCAAGTCATCACTATCATTCCCCTACCTTTAAACAAAAATGAACAATACCTTATATACATATAAGTAGCCTACCTTAAGGGAGGGATAAGAACCTGACCTTCTATTAGTTCACAGATAATCCTAATGAATGATACAACTAATTCCATATTCTAATTCTGAATTAATAAAAGCGTAATATATGATATAATGTTACTTAAATTCCCTTTCTTAAAGCCCACGTTGTGGAGCAATTTTTTATAATGTTTTTTTTTATGGGATAAAATAAAATTGTAAACTTTGATAAGAAAGAATAACCATGACTCTACTTAATTCAAGCCGGTTTCAAGAATACTTTCTCATCTTATACAAGTAATTAAACACAAATAAGTTCTACAAAGAATTAAAAAATAATTTATTCAGTGAAACAATTGAAAAAATTGGTTAATTAATAAAATAATTCATTTTGTAAGTGCTCAAAAAGTCATTTGTTATATATAAACAACTTTGCCTTCAGCTCTGCTCCTATATAAAATATAAGCTAGAACAAGTTAATGGTTTAAAATGTCCATATCTATTTTATAAATTATAATAAATTGGTTCAGTTATATTCTCAGTTAGGGCACTCGGCAGCTGTGAATAATATTGTTTGAATTTGAAGTTAAAATTAAGTCAGAAAAATCGTAAAGCTGGCGTCCTTTTTGAATTTATGATTGAAAAGTTCATTTGAAAGTTTTTAATGTTTTATATTGTTTAAAGTCTATAAGTATTTGATATATAGACGATGCCAATTTCTGTAGGATAATTTACATTGGTTCTACCACTTTTATATGTAAAAACACTTTGAAATAAACGGTGAGAAATTGGGACAATGTTACTTCTTTGAAAGTCACGCTCCTCTTTCACCCACGCCAAGCGTTAGTTTCTTCTCGGATATTTTGTCTTTTAGCATCGTTTTCCAGAGTACAAGGACTGATGCATAACGTAACTTGTAGATGGTTACGTAACACACAGCTGATTTCTTTAATGATTGAATGTCATAAACTGTCGTAAAATATCTGAATGAATTTACTATGATCGCATATTTTAAAGTTGCAGTTTTCTTTTAAATATCGTTTGTGTATTTTAATTATTATAAATTGTTGTACATTCGTGCGATGACAAAATAATATTTATTTACGTTAATATGAAATAGTCCCGTTTATTAAAATAAATCTAGTATTGATTTGATATGGGATGTGTAGTGTTTGTATGCAGCTGATATTAATACAATTATTATTATTCTAATAAGTAGGTGTCAATAATATATCTAATCCAGTTTATAATTAATCTTCTTAATTTTAATTTACATTGCATAAATTTGGTTATGAATTGAGGTTTATATCTAATTTGCAATATTTTCATTTTAACTCTATATTTAATTTACATACACTTTTCTGGTTCACGTAGTTGCCGATTTATAATGGCTGCCTATTTACCATTCACTTTAAGTTTTCAATACATGATTATTCGATTTCAATGCTTTGGATTACAATAAAGAATGATTACAGAAATAAATAAATAATGTGTTTGTGTGGTGTTATTTAATATATTATAATAGTAAGTGTTAGTAAACTGTCGACTTCGTTTTTGACTGATTCCTAGTTCCTAGGCTAGGTTGTTATACTGTCAGGTTTGATAATCTACTTCGTTCTATTTCATAATTGATATACATATTGTTTCTGATCTGTGGGTGGTTCTAGTTTGATTTGTTTTGTTAAATCGTGATTTTATAAATGTAGTTGACAATTTCTAAATACTTTACTAGATTTTGCTAAATAGTTGTTCACAATAGGTTAGGCTAGGTTTGTTTACATCGGCACATCTGTCTTTGACGTAATAGGCTATTTAATATTTTGTATTAAGATGGGATTTGGTACATTACTACAATATAAGTAAAATATTGTATTTGTTTATAAATTTACAATATTTAAATATATTTATTCTAGTTTCAGAATATCTTTTAAGTGTTCAAATTATTAGTTTGATATGCATTACCTAAATATATTCTTCTCTGCACAGCAAGAGTGTGTAAACAACATTAAGCATAAATTAAAAATTTGAAAAACACTCGAATGGAGATTTTCTTGAATCGTAGCTAAGAACACTTTCGATCAAGTCACCTTTCAAACAAACAAAAAACTAAATCAAAATCGGTTCATCCGTTTGGGAGCTACGATGCCACAGACACACACGTTAAACTTATAATACCCCTTTGTTTGCGTCGGGGGTTAAAAATGTTGCACTCAGATTTAGATTTGTTGCGAAACAACTACATTCAAATCTTCAAAACTGAGTATGGACATGTTCAAATAATAAAATGGAAAACTGTCGGCAGAAAAATTTAATGTGATAATTTACAGTTCTACTGTTGTCTGTAATTTGCAAAGTTCTCTAAATCTAAAAAAACTTGCCTAGAAAAACGCAATTTAGCAGAAAGGTTAGCAGAAAATATATTCTTAACGCTAAAGAATGTCCAAATTTATTTTTGTTTTTTTTTATTCAATAGTTTAATCGTTATTTTCCCATTTGAGAATCTTAGGAGTATAGAAAACATAATTTTGAAGTCACAATGTTCCTTTATAAAGAATACAAAGAAACAGCTGTCAACCCTACTTCAAACATATAACAGCTGATTTCGTCCATCCGCTTTAATACTTCAATATAAATAAAACAACTCAGGAAACCACTTTAAGGTTATAGTAGAAATAATAATACACATTTATTTATTTAAGAGCTTATTAGATTCAAGAATTCAACACAAGACCTAGCCTAGATTATTCTTTAAGGTTATGTTTACTACTTTGGTCAATAAAGAATGCTTAAAAAATTTGAGTGGGACCATCTAGTTATGTAGTAAAATAAGTAAGTTAGTATTAATATTAACTTCAAGACGTATAAAAAATAAAAAGTATTCTATTAATATAAAATTATTTTTCCAATTTTAACTGTACGTAAAAATGGATTTGGATATTAATATTTAGCAGCTAACATAAAATATTACTGTATTAGCAATTATACAAGTTAAGTTTCTTTTATTTCCCCACAACCTTAATAAACCACTCTAAAAATAAATTGTTAAGTAAAAGTAATATTATAAAACATTTTTGGAAGCTCTTCTCACAATTTGAGGGAAAACTTGAAATCTTTCCTTTGTGGCAAAAAAAAGGACTTATGAATGGCGCAGATTGGAATAACACATGGAAAAAAGCCAACTTCAATAACCAGATTTGGACGTGACACAATACTAAGGACCAATAATTGTTCTTGCCAAAAATTGATGCACCAGGCAAAACTCAAAAATCTTTAGAACAAAGTTTAAAGATAATCTTCTCTTATCTGCAAAGCAAAGTACAATCATTCATATTACTATTTATTACGTAACTGATACTATGTAAGCCTACCATAGTTAAAAAAACAAACAATACAAATTAATTCAAATGTAATATCCTTCTATTAAATTATACTTTTTTAATAACCATTGCAATATAGTGCAATAACTAGGCTTTTATAGTGGGCACGATTAAATACTTTCTAAAATTATACATTTAAAAATATTTCCTCGATAATCTAAAGTAGAAACCCGAAGGTTGCTATTGCATTAATATTATTACCCCAAACGTACAAACAAATACAAAACACATAGCTTATTTAAATAGAACAAAAATTAACGATAAAATAAATTATAATATAACAGAAAATAGTGGGGAATACAACTTTACAACTTAAGGCAAATCTGCTTGAGGTTGCATAGTAACTAGACAAAAAACAATAGTAAAGGAGGATTATATGGAGTAGTTAAATTTACGTATAAAGAAAAAATACTACTGGAAAAGCATTAATGTAATCAAATACAAACAAAAATAAAAAGATTATTCCTTTGAAATAACCTAACAATAAGGAAATGGTTAAATATGTATATCTTGGTGCTATAAAGGCGAATAAGGAAAACATGGATAGTAGCTCAACAAGGAACATTGTTATGTCGTTCATTAGGTTAAGATATATTAATAGAAAGAGAAATCTCTTCCTATAATGGTATATGAAAAACTATCTCAATTGCTCAATTTAACTTTTTGTCTGCGATTGTTCAATAAATTGAAATAATTAAGTGCTCGAAGATCCCAAGACAATTTTATAGGCATGCAAGATTTTTTTTTGCTAGTTTGCAGAGACATTGAAGAGTTATTGTACATACAGCAGTGATAATAATAAATTGTCTGCTAAATAATACATTTTGATGGTCTTGTTATCATAATGTCTTAATTATTGTAAATACTCCCTGTCTGTAGGTGTAAACTCAAATAAAAGATTTGAAAATACTGTAGAACCTTATTAAGTTGGATAAACAAAGACTAGAGTCGGTCCAGGTTAACCAGAGAATGTAGTAAAAACAATAAAACATGACCCTATGGAAAATCTTCTTTATGGACTGTATTGTGATTCAAATAATATTAGAAACAAAGTTACAATAAAAATATAATTTATACAGTAACAAAAGTATGTAAAGTCTACTTTGTAGGGGAAAAAAGTTTGTAAGGCTCTGCTGCCTCAGTTTGTGAACTGCACGATCACGCTTCCGCTTCAGCCTACAGAGCTCGGTTGGTATAGTTCCCACCTGGCTTTGAAGTTATTTTGAAATAAAAGTTCTGATTATTATTCCTATTTTTCTTCCAATGAGAGAAGATCGAAGACCCTAATCCGATATCAGCAGCAATCTTCTTCAACGATTTACCTTTAAATATCCTACACAATGCTTCCATTTTCCATTCCACTGCCACAACATTTTGACTTTGCAGCACAACTGAAGTGAACACGGGACCAGTGCAGTAGTGTTGCCTGTGACTGAAGCATAGCTGGCAATAACTCATCATCTTTTTATGCAGACAGTACGGTCTAGAGGTGGGTCATCACCGATATTTTCTATCTGTTACATGATGCTAGGCGAAGTCAGAGACAGTCAAATTAAAAACCGGGATTTAATATTTGTTTGCGTATCAGTCAGTCAAAAACCGACTCTTGTACTAAATAAATGTAGATCTTCAGATTTAATCTAGGATTGTAATTGTACTAAAACTACATTATTTTTAATTATTATTAATTAAGTTGAAATTGTTTAGTTTATTACTAAACTAACCTTAAGTTTTAAATGCATAGTTTAATTATAAAGTAAAATTGAACTGTCAAACTATACTCAATAACACATATCACGAAGCATACTAGGCCTATATAAATACTTAAAAAAATACTTAATAGTATTGTACAAATTATTACTCATTGTCTTGAAATGGGGATAGAAAGTATTCATGTTGAAAAATATTCTTAATATCAATTTTTTCTAAACCAGTATTTAAACAGATATTTGTAACCTGTAACTGTGACAGAAATTTGAAAGTATTGACATTGGTTATATCGGATACTGGAAAGTACTATATTTACGTGCTGCCTTTAATCCACATCTAATATGGTCTAATCTTGTAGTGTCTGCAGTACTTACAAATATAATAGCCATTGTAATTTGCATTTTTATGAACGCATAGGCCTAACTTTAAAAAAAATTCAAATCAGTCTGGTTTATTCGGAGTTTTGAACTAAACTTATGACAGTTCTACTGTAGCTACTTTAACCAAGATTAAACCATCCATGCAATACGTATAGCGAGCAAATGAATCTGTTCAGACCCTTGGTTTCTAATAAAACCCCACTATTTCGCACCTAAGAAAAATATTTATTTTAAATCCAATTGCCCCAAAAGGCAAATTTTAGTGGACAGGTGGTTTTTTTTTTACAAATTTCAAATGTATTCATTTTGATTAACTTGATCTTGTTTCAAAATGGCACACCTAAATATAAAAAAAAAGGATTTTGTAATTTTATTTACCATAATTTAACAGTTTTATTCTCAGTAACCAAAATGTTACCTAACATTGCAAATAATATACCTTTTTAAACAATGTCCAGCTGTGGAACTTTTTCACAAGTTTTTTTAAAGAATTTTAAATTTAGGGGAATTAAATTCTTTGCACTCAGGAGGTGTGGCCCCTCATGTTGCGATTGACAGCTCGGATAAATTGTGACAGTGCTTCGCCTGAAGCTAGAGCAGTGCATGAACAGTGGCCCTTTGGTTTTCTCACTTCAGATCGGCAATACCAGA
Organism: Philaenus spumarius; assembly: GCA_018207615.1. NCBI lineage: Eukaryota > Metazoa > Arthropoda > Insecta > Hemiptera > Aphrophoridae > Philaenus > Philaenus spumarius. The sequence goes on along the minus strand of JAGFPH010003345.1, from coordinate 93,000 downwards.
GACCTTTACGTGTAGCGCATGAAATTAAATGGCGCTTGGTTAAATTGTTTACTCCAAAACTAAGATCTTTACTGTTGTGTTTAACAATGAACTCAATGTTTTTTTGCAAAATTATTTATTTGTTTTTATTCATGCATATGTTCACTGATAAAAAAAATAACAGCTTTATTTTTTAATTTAATAATTATTTTACTGGATTTAGAAAAGGTGTTAAATTATTTAAAAAAATATATATAAAAATTAAGTGTTTTAAAGAGATTTATTAATACAAACCCTTTTTTCATCAACACTAAACATTCAAAACATGTAAATTATCAATAATTTAATTTAGCCTACGTGAAAACATAAGAAATTTTTAAAACAAAATGATACCGGTATAAATTGTACAGCAAAGATCGGCAGTCTACACACACTATGAATAAACAATAAAATAACTCGAAAAGTTTATGAAATGGCGGATATGCTGTTGTCCCCAGATATATAGTTAAACATTTCCTGAACGAATGAAGCACTTATCAGTAATTTAAAGACGAATTTAACATCTACATATATATATATAAATGCAGAAGCACAAAAAAAACACAGGGCCACTAAAGATAGGACAGTTAAGTCGTAGATGAATGGCGCTCAGGCCTCTATGGTTGGGACTCCCGACCTTTAGAGATAAAAATGGTACCTTAATTACCAACTTGATTGAGAAAATGGCAAGGACCACTATGTGTGGGCTTCTGAGCTTAAAGGAAGGAATGAAAATATCACAACCGAGTACAAAGGGTTAAATAAATTCAAATCTAGAAATTGCAAATAGTAATGCAGGACATTGAAGCAAAGAGCTTAACATATTTCAAATTTAAACTTTGGTCATATGTCAAATTTAATAGTATATATCAAGTTGCATTTATTTACCTGTTGAAATTCCTACATTGCTGGAAATACAAGCCATTGTAACAGTATGTGCTGGAGTTTTATCAGAGAAGCCAGCACACAATGCTGCCTCTCGTCCAATGTTACTAGTCTTTACCTCCTGGATGACAGTACCGTACACAATGTACTCTATTACCTCACGTGGAATACCAGTCTTTTTAACTAAACTTCTACAAAAATAAATTCATACAAAGTTAGTAAATATATTTTCCCATATAAGAAAATTAATTTGAAAAATCACACTATAACATTTTCTTGAAACTAAATATAATGTTATAGCCTAAGTTTCTAGTTAATGTATAAAAAGATAGTAAATGGAAATAACATAATTGAACAGTTCAAAATGTGAACAAAGCCTAAATTTATTATAAACTCAAAATTAGTTTTGAAGATAATCTCACCATATTAGAAATAAGTTTGCTAATTTCAAATTTAATAAAACAAATTATTATTAAATCTACAAAATATTAATACAGTAGAGCGTCGATTATCCGAACGTCAATCATCCGAACGCGGAAATGTAGTGTAATAGTAGGCCTATATTACATTAAAAGCCTGGTAAATAGGGGTTTTCCGTGCGAACATGATAGTTCCTGCGCAAGACGACGCCGAGTGCGGGATTTTTATGCAAGCACGGAAGAACTTACCGGGCAAGTTACTTGCGATATTTTTCATTATACTACACCGAAAAAGTAACATGCTTTTAACCCTAGAACTGGCATGGTTAAAGCTAAAATTGAAAAGCATGTTTATAGTTTAATCCAACATTAATAAAAATATAAATATTACGAAGTTCTGGACAGTATATTAAAATGTTTAAAAAATATAAAATATGAGACTTAATCCCATCGCAGAGAAATACCATGATAGAACAAAAAGTGAATGGAAAGCTGTGTGGTAATTGTAGATCGGAATTGTTTGAAAATTTATAGCATTAAGGCAGTCTTACATTAGAATTATCAGTATCCAGATGTACATTTTAATTTAGTGAAAAGTAAAATTCAAAACATATTAAATCGTCCAATCCACCAATAAAGAGACAAACCAGAAGACTATGAGTTAAGTATATACAAAGCTTTCAAGCAAGATAAAAATACTTTAAAAATTAACTTTAAAAGTAAAAGAGATAAAAGTACTTAATCAAATTCTCAGATAATAAAATTGAAATCTACCCTACAAATAAAGGGTTTGCTGTAGTGGCGGCCACCTTTGATTTTTATCCCTTAATAATAATGTTAAATTTAAAACCATTTATTTCGTTTATTTTATATGATAAAATTGTTTGCAAGGTCTCATTTTAACCAGTCACAATCCGCATCCGTTTTGTGTTTCACATTTTTTTGTAAATCCCGTTCATTTATCACGTAATCAACATTTTTAAAGTACCAAGTTTGAACTTTTTTCCTTACACATTAAAAAATGTATAATTAAAAGTAAATCGCTAGTCGGATTCACAATTTCATAAGGAATATTCAGTTTTTTTTTTTTCAGCAATCAGTTACAAAAGATGGATTTATAAAATGAAATTGTAAATATGGATACTCTTAAGAATTTTAGTTTATAAGTTTGGATTGTCGGACAAAACATAATTGCATAATATTAGTCAGACCCAGATTCCACGAAAAAAAGAAATAATTAAATTGAATACCTATGCTCAAATTAAAATTTAAAAACTGTATTATATAATAATATTTCTAAAAGCCTGGAGCTCACTTTTTATTATGATTTTGTTATATGTTTGGCTATGACTATTGTATAAAATGAAATTATTTAGAATTAACTATTATATTATGTTGACATTTAAGCCATATCTATTTTACCGAACATAGTACTAGGCGATGATAACCGCTAAGGTTTTTTGCCTTGAAAAAAAGAACGTAATACACATTTTTTGTTTAAATAGTTTAAGGTTATTTATAAACCTTCTGTGTTATTTTTGCTTATAATATATGCAACTATGTAAAAAATTTAAAAGTATATATATATAATATGATACCATTATCATAGTTAATTAATATACAGATGAACCCCTCTTAACCGGCCTCGGATTAACCTGCCTATCCCATGGAACAACAGAGTTTTTTTCTCTTACAGATTATATTACTGTAACTGACCGAAGTGTCAAACATTGATTGGACATTTTCTGGAAAATAAAGCTGGATGACACAACTTTAGGTGTGCAATGTGTATTGTGTTAGTGTTGTGGCAAGCAGAACAGGGGAGGGGGAGCGTGAGTTTGATTCCCCTCTTGCTTCCGTGGCAACTGTATTTTTCCTTAAGGCGGCTACAGACGTTCATGTATACATGAGCGGTTTACATGTACAAGTGTACTACGCAAGTATACATGAAAACCATATAGGCACCACACGCAACTGTCAACATGAACAGTTTGTGCTTTCTTCGCATTGTCGGGGTGTGTTTTTCTACTGTTGTGTGTTGTATATTGTGTTGTGTGTTTAAATTCCAACCAAACCATGTATTCGATCTACTATCCATTGCCAGTCTCATTTTGTATGGAAGAAAAGAAAGAAACGCAGCACCTGGTGTAAATAGTGGCGTTTGATACGGAAGCTCTTGGAGTTTGTCGATCAATAAAAAATTCCAATGACTGATAGTACCACAACATTGGTTCATACAGTTGACGGGTACCTGCCCCTGATTTCTGCGATTTCAGTATTTTCTTACTTTGATTTCTGCAATTGGTCCTGAGGCTGTTTATCTTTTTTACTGCTTTATCACGGTCTGCACTGGGATCCATCCGCTTCAATTTGCTTTTTAATTTTCTATACGCCGCTTCTCTTTTCATTTTACTGTGGTATTCCACACTTTTAACCAGTCAAAGGTATGGTTCACTCCGATATATACTTATGAACTCGTCAATAATGTCTTTCTGGCCTTTTAATGAATGACTTGTCATGGCAAAAACGAACAATACAGTCGCTCGCAAATTGACAAAGAAGAGACCACACGCTTGCTCTGAATACAAGACTTGAAGCAAACACGAATTGTACAAGTATACAGTTTGGCAATCCGAACTTCTTCATGTCGCCTGCACAAGTCCTGAACTTGTTCAATATCATCCATACAGACACTCATGTATACTTGCGTAGTACACCTGTACATGTAAACCGCTCATGTATACATGAACGTCTGTAGCCGCACTTAGAATCAATTGACAAAGTGGCATCCTTTGTTTCTTTTTCTTCGTCTGTTGCTTTGTCGGAACCTTTACTGAATTTCATGGGCTCAAAATATGTAATATTTGTAACATATTGAGTAATATGTTGAGCAGCAAAAAGATTCAACGGCATTAGACGTGATGAGCGTACGAAAATGGAGACTTGGCTTTAAACAAATCTTTGAAAGTTAAGGAACAGAAAAAAATACTGTAACAGATTTTTTTAAACAATGATGCAATACAATGTAAATTCAGATTTCAAAATTTATGTAAGTTTAAAATGTTTAATTTGTTGGTGTTTGTTTATGTATGTATGTACATACAGTAAAATGAGTTGCAATAAAGTCTTATTTGCTTGTTTATTTATGAAATAATATGTAGGTTATATTTGAACAAAAATCTATTTTTTACAGGAACCTCGGATCTACCGGCCAAACAGCCCAGTGTCTCGCTCCCGACCAGACCGGTTAAGAACGGTTCTACTGTAGATGTTTGAAAGTTGCGCACTCAAATGACCTCATTATTATTAGCTGAATGAGAATTTTTAGAAAGATGCGGTTTTTTGCATATGGTTGGGTACATTAAGGCTACAAATAAGCCAAATTTTATCAAAATCGTTAGAGCCAGTTTTTTATAAAAAAATATGAAACAGTTCAGTATTTGCATATAAATTATTAATAAACAAATCCCAACTTACACAAAAACTGAACGCCAACGCGATCTATCCGCGGCAGTTGGCAACTTAATTTTAACACAGTAGGAATAGGGACATTGTACAGTCCCATCAGAAGGAAATTAATAATAAATACACAATGGAGAACCGATAAAAGAAAATATGGCCTATTGAAACTTTAATATGTTGACTATCTATCATAAAAAGCCCGAAACATATGTTCTTGTCCTCTAGTATGTTTCCAGTTTGTAAACATGTATAAGTTGGCAATACTTCTTAGTTTTCTAAAAACCTACTGGATTGTATATTATGATGAATATGTTTTAGGTTAACTACCTTAATTTTCACTCTATATAATATATTGGAAGCTCTTACTTCCTTACAAATCTCGTCCAAAAAAATTTGGTAACCCAGTTAGCATATATATCACAATCACATAAAAAACATGGCTGAAGATTCTCTATGTTAAATTACATAAGCATCTTTTGGTTTGGTAGTTTGATATGTTGTACTTGTTTTAGATTGTTTATAATTGATTTCCCGCCATCAGTGAAGTGTCTAATATCATTATAATATAAAGAAAAAAGGAAAATTTAGTACACTTCATTTAGTGTGTATAAAAACCTCTACTCACCGGGTTCTCCATTAGAACTGATCATTGAAAATGAACATATAATTAAAACTTGTAATTTAGTATGTTCCGTTTCTTGTAAAACACACACTATCATTTACATCAATTACCATTCTAAACTCTAAAGTTTAGCAAAACTTCAGTATAGTCCTAATTTTTTTTTAATTAAATAGTGGTAACAACTTTAATACACAATCCCAGTGTTTGGAAGCAAATACAAGTATAGTTTATAAAATATGCTAAATATATAACTAACTAGCTGACCCGTACGGCGTTGCCCGTGGAAGTTGGTTTTTTCAGTCTTTTTGACGTAATTGTAATTCTAGATTTTTAAGTGTTCGTTGAATACCTGTGCGTATCCTACTGTGGTCATGAAAAGAAGTCTACGCTATTTAGGAAAGCACTGAAAATTGTAATCCTGTAAACTACTATCTAACATGAAAAAGCTTTAAATATATCGTTTTAATTTATAGTTTTTACTAAGTTTGACTTTCACTTAATTTCATTGACAATGTGCGAGCACCTACGGTCTTAGAGGAAGCTAAGTACCAAATTTCATTCCAATTCGTTCTTATAGGGATTTTTAGTAACTTTGACCCCCCCCCCCCAAACCACCCTAAAATTTCGAATTTCTTTTAACCCTTTCTTAGTGAGGGTTTAAATTAGCTGGAGGTCGTAGAAAAGATATTTGAATCACTTTGTAACATCCGCGTTAATTTAGGATGTAACAAACTGGTTCAAATAGAGTTTGTAATTTTAAATGTATAGGCCTAATTAGTATAAGATATATATCGTTTAGTATTTAAATATACAATATACAGTATATATCAAAATAAAGCTACGAATGTGATATTTTAATGGCATTTAGTTTAATTCAGATGGTTTGTTTAGTTTTCAATAAAATATGTTTAAACTCGTGTATGTTTATGGTTATGCATGGTGTCAAATAATTTGTTTGTTATTATTATTATTGATAGCGAAAATATGTTTTGAAAAGAATTAAAAACTTCATAGTTATGATATATTTTATATAAACAATATTTTAAGCAGCATATCTCTAAGTAGGCCTATATAGATATTTAATAACCAATGTTTGAGTTGAATTATAATTCTGTAAGCATTTTTATTTGTGTTTGTTTATAGTTTTTCAATCTAACCTTAAGAAGCTGTTGGTTTTGAAGAGTATTAAAGTGATTATAAATTTGCTAAGTAATGTTGCTATGGTAATACATGCAAACAAACATAAGCTTTTTATACGAACAGCTGTTTTTGTGAGCTATGGTTTTGAGTTCATACAATAAATGCTGTTCAGTTTCTTCCAAATTTGAAACTTTTTCGGGAAACTTTTCAAACTTTTCTTTACGTATAAACCTTCTATGAACTACTACAAACATTTTAAGACCCAAAGTAGCCAAATCGGTCCAGCCGTTCTCGAGTTTTAGCGAGACTAACGAACAGCAATTCATTTTTATATATATAGATTTGTTGAATTTATAAACGGAACACATAAGCAATAAGCTTAGGCTTATATTTCTTCTTTTTTTTAATGTATTCTATTTATAATTTTAACAACTAATATCAGCTGTTCTATAGACTTGAAACATTTAGTAGTAGGGCCTAAACTAAAACATTATAGGATTATGTTAAGAGCATTTTTCTATGCATAGGGCAAGAAGGACTATCCTACCAATGTAGTAAAACTTTGATTACATGTCAAGAGGAACTGTAACTTCCAAATATTAAATCGTCAATTTGACCTTATAACATTCTACAAACTTATTTTTTCTATTTAGTTTATGAATACTTACAATAGAGCATGCCTAGCCAACTCATGGGGCATTAATTTAGCGTAATCTGTGCCTGACATCAAGAATGGTGTTCTCACTGCATCCACAAATACAATATTTTTGCCTGTTCGGTCTGGAACACTTTTTCTTGGTCCATAAACATGATTTGTTGTTGCAAGACTTCGGATGCCCACTGTAAGCAAATTACAAAACACATGCAAAATAATCATTAAAATTAAATAACAAATTACAGAAATAAAATTAATTTAAATATAAATGAGGCTATATAAAATTTTTAGTATTTGACAGTGTAGGGCTAAAAAATTGTATAGGCTACAAGCAGATTATAACACATTTATTTTATTGCAATATCATTGCTTTAAACAGAAATAGTAGCCTACCTTACAAGTTGTTGAAGAAAATAACATTATTCTTAAATTTTGTGAAACAAACTTAAACATAATAAAACCTGATATTCACAGTAAATTTCCTGGACAAAATTGTATAATACCAATACTTCTATCACGGCTGGGTTGCAACATAAAAAAACCTAGAAAATAAACTTTATAAGTATTTTCCTAAAAAAAAAGAAGGCCTTCAACAGATGCTAAATAAATAAGCAGGCTATAAAAGGGTGTAAGTTTACTATTCGACCCTAGGCTAACCTATGGCAACAGAAATGCAAGAATAATAAAAAAAAAACTAAAAGGTTCTAACCTATAGTATTTAGTCACAGTATGTTTACCTGTATTCAACATTTAACAGTAGAATGTAAAACAACGTCGTTGTCTGCAAAAATATTAGGCTAGGGTCGAATAGTAAACTTACGCCTATAAAAGTTCACCGTTTCCAATTAGTTAACATATATAGGTGTGTACTACCACTATTTACTTTCCGGCGCAACTTTACCATTCGACTCTAGGCTAACCTAGAGCTAACAGAAATGCAAAAATAATAATTAAAAAAATACCTAAAAGGTTCTAACCTAACCTATTTAGTCACAGAATGTTTACCTGTATTTAACATTTAACAGTAGAATGTAAAACAACTTCGTTGTCTGCAAAAATATTAGGTTAGAGTCGAATAGTAAAGTTACGCCTACTTTCCTATGATCTCAACAGAAAGGTGTAGGCCTATAGGCCTATTACAATTTTACCAAAAAGGATTGCCATTTAATAAAAATGATCAACACTATATTCAAATGTTACAACAAACTCAAATATTAAATATCTTAACAGAGGAGTGATTTTCCACTAAAGTTTAGAATGTTTTAATATTAATGATTAAAAGGATTCATTTTTTATAGGTTAAAGCTAGTACCATTTTTTGTCTGTGCAACTGCAACGCCTTTGCCTAAGTTTACAAAATTTCTCACAACAAAAGTAGTCATTATGACGTGTACTTAAATAATAATATACAACTTATTAACTTATGAAGAACAAATTGACAATTTCCCACTTGTTCACAGACAAAAGTTACTAATAATCTGACAATCAGCTGCTTTAGAATCTAGAACTTTTACGTTTTAGTTTTAATAAGCTTGTATGATAGTACAAACAATACTGCAGTAGGCTTTCTTAGCCAATAATTATAATTTATTTTTATTTTGTCTAATCATTTGCGGAAGTAAAGTCGAACTTGTGGACGTTGGGCTTTGACCTATGACGAAACTGCTTCGATCACTACTTTGTTCGTGTTTGGAATATTTACTGTAATTATTTCTTTTTTATTGTTGGTAATATAAATAATGATACGGAATATCAGGAAAATATAATTATATAATACATCTGTGGTTTAAAAAAATATACTCATGCCCATATGACCACTGCCTTGCATAATTTGTATTAATAAGTATAATCTTTAATCTTAAAGGCTGATGGTTATTATTATTTACCACTTATTAAAAAATTTATATTGCTTATATAATATCATTTATTAGCCAAACTTCTTTGAAATATATGTAAAAACGGACTAATAATATTTTGTCAGGTCTTGACAAAAATGTTTAAATAAAATAAAATGTATTTATCCACGTATTTTTTCCAATTTTAAATAATAATTGTATATAATAGGTAATTAACCTCTATGATTACAGCTTTGATTTTAGAACTTAATCAAGGTCCATAAAATTATTAAAGATTACAGGCTATTTATTTTATAATACAACTGCGTAGACATTAGGCTTGCTTAGATTAATTCATCTATGAAAGGGGAAGCTGTTGTGTTGTGTGTTATGTAGTCTTTGATACGTTAAAAGTTAGGTTAATTTCTTATTTATTTTGTAAAGTGGTAAAATATGATAATGTAGTTAGACTACGACTTCGCTCACACATTATAGTTTAAATACCAGGTAAAACGATTTAAAATGTATTTAATATTAAAAATTTGTAGATATTTGAGTTAGGCCTAATTGTTATAATAGTAAAATAGAAAACAATGGTAGGCCTAGGCCTACCAAAAAAAGTCATATATTTTTAATATAATTGTATTTATATTTGTATTAATGTCAAGTCTGGTTTTAAGATTGAACTAGCCTATATTTTTATATGATTAAGTTAACATATAATGACATTCATAACTGTCATGTTTAATTGATAGATTTTTAGAAAATTAAAGCATGACATAATTTTTAATGTAGCCTATGTATCTGTATTCTGTAAATTTGGCATCTCTATTATCTCTACTACAATGTGACTAGTCGACCGGAAGAAGTGAAATTAGGGCTATAGGCCTAAGTTTAAGCCTGCAATAATTGGTAGGAAGTTCTTGGGGTAATATTTATAGGTAACTAGTATATTATATAAATAACATAACCTATTTCAATGAGAATAAATAGGCTATATAGGCTAGGCATAGTGGTTTTTTTCATTGCTTCAGTCATCTTACTTTAAGAAGTAGGCCTAACTGTGAAAGATGTGCTGGGTCGCCACATAGTGCTTTTACGTATACAGAATTACACACTAATTATTTGTCACTTGTTTCATGTAATTTTCACTCCATATAAAACTTAAATTAGATCAGTAGTCTTCCTTCACTTACTTTTATCGGCAAAAATTTACAGAACGACTCCTCGCCATTTGTGGCAGAAGTGCCAACTTATACGCAAGAAAATGCTATAATATATAGGCCTAATTGTAATGTTCAATTCTATTTCTAAACGTCTTAAATACTTAAATGAAAACAGAAAAAAATATATTTTGCAATATAGTTTACAAAATTTAGTGTATTTAGGCTAATTATAAACAGAAAATAAAACACTTTAAACTTAAACTCAATTCACAAATAACTTACTTAACTCAGGAAGTATTAGATTTATATTTTCAATGACATAGGCTAGGACTGCGCATGCGAACATAAATAAACACGATTACCGGACTCTGCTATCCCTACAACTTAACATCACTTAATAAAATATAGCCTAGCCTGTATATGTCTAACAAAACAGGAACACACAATTTTCACTTTATAAAATTGTATAAATACTTAATTTTTACTGTAGGTACTTTACAACAACCACAAACTATGGATATTCGATATACATCGATGTTTGTGATTTGATACATTGAATCAATCCGATGTGTAGTCTATAACAAGGGCCCAAATTAATTTGTACCATCAATGTATTTCGAATTGACTAAAATAAAGCCTGAATTTCTAACTTACAGTCTCTAATCACAGCATGTTTCCACTTTGTAGACATATATAAGTTGGTAACATCAATTAAGTTGTTTTGGATATTACAGAAGTACAAGCATTAAAAAAATAGCCATAAAAAAAAGGTTGTCATCTTTTTATTAGGAAATAGACAAGGATAAAAACCCAAGTAAGTGCATTTATAAACACTATGTGGATGATGTGTTGTGTGTTTTCGATGGGAGTGCTAGGAAGCTTGATTCTTTGCTTTGTTTAATAAATGGGTTAAATAAATCTATTCAATTCACTATGGAAGTCGGTACGGATAATGTTAACTTCTTAGACTTAAACATTAAAATCATAGGTGGTACACATAGTTTCAAAATTTTTAGAAAACCCACCTACACAGATGCTGTTATACCTGCCAATTCTAAACACCCTTTCACTCATAAACATGCAGCTTTTCATAGTATGGTACATAGGCTTTTAACCATACCTTTATTGCCAGAGACTTTCACAATGAATTGAATGTAATTAAACAAATTGCTGTTAACAATGGTTATAAAGTTGAATTAATAGATAGCATTTTATTTAAAAAACAAAAGAAAATGACTAATAGTATGGCATTCACACCTGAAATCAATAGCAAAAATAAATACTGTAAAATATTATTTGTAGGGAATATTAGTTATAAGGTAGAACATTTAATAAGTAATAAAAATGATGTAAAACCTGCTTTTTATTGTAATAATAATCTAGGAAAGCTATTTGTTAATAATAAAGATAAGAAGGCCTTATTGGATAATAGTGGTGTATATAAAATTAATTGTAATGACTGCAATTGTGAATATATAGGTCAAACAGGCAGATCCATTAAAACAAGATTAAAGGAACACTTATATTGTTGGAAGCATGGTAAAACAGAGTCAAATTTTGCTAACCATTTATTAGATACAGGCCATACTTTTAATTTCATTGATAATGTTAAAGTCTTACATATTGAACAAAAAAGTAAAAAATTAAATAGTTTGGAAATTTTAGAAATAAACAGATCTGTTATCAATTGCCATACTTCCAACCTAAATGAACAGGTGCATAACCCATCCCCTTTGTTGAAACCCCTTTATTTTCTTAACCAGTCTGTTCATTGTCCTACTCAGGTATTCCAAGGTCAGCCCCCTTCCCTTGCTATTTCACCCCACCCTCTTAGCATAGATGTTTGTTTGATTTGTAATGTACACTTTAGTTTTAGTTGTCTGATGATGCTTAACAGCGAAACAGCTGTCACAATTAATTATATTGTTGTTTTTGTGAAATTTTGTTTAAGTTTATTTTTTACCTTAATATGGAATTTCACCAAGCACCGACTGTGGTCACACTTAACATAAACACTATCTTTCATTATGAAGGATCAACATCATAAAAACAGTCTCTGATTTTTTTAATGGGATAGAGGAGTCCCAAGGCTTTCCCACCACTGCGACCCATTAGGATTTATTGTGGTAAGATTTTTCCATGAATGTACATCCCAGATACAGTACCTCCCAGGTCTTTTATGAAACCAAGGAGGGTCTTGGGATCAACACCACAGTCATCTTCCGGGCTAACAAAAGCACTTCCGAGTAGGCCTACCATGAATATTCTGCACGCGAAAGCCCTGCACTCACACAACAGATGTTGAGCCAATTCAATCCCAAAGAAGGGTTGTTTCAATTCAAATCAACACACTTTTTATAAGTTTTTGGCAAGGTAATTTTAGATTTTATTAAAATTTGTATTAGAGGTAGTGTTTATATACTACCTAGACTAAGATAATGTTACTGTCAGCCAGGTTGAAAATTATATGCATCTAAAATTCTCAAAAAATGCCATACATGACATTTTTAAATCGATCTGAAAGCTCTCCTAATTGAAATAGAGAGCAAAAAGGTGCTATTTTGTTGCAAATTGCCAGAACTTTTCTGTGATGTAGGCCTAGGCCTACAACACAACGTTTTTTTGTCAAATCCAAAATCAGAATGTTCATTTTAAATTTCTCAAAAACTACTGTAGCCTACATAACGGAAAAAATCTAATTAAATGCAGATGAATTAAAGGTTAAAAGTCCACAAAGAGGTCAAAACATTAAACATGTTGGTCAAAACAATGTTCACAAAAATTAGCTGACCTTATCAAATAAAAGATTATATATTTTATGATCAAAGGTCTTTGTATAAGTTACAGAATGTATCAACAGCAATCTCTCAAACATCTATAAGCCTAATGTTTATTAAAATCTCATTTATAAGCTACAAAAGATGAAACTGGGCTGTAATAGTGTTTAACTAAATACTACTCAAGTGATAAAATGGACGAAAAATAATAACTAAGTGATTATTCATTACTGCTTCAAATATTTGACTTGGAAGGAAAAATTGACAGTGATAATACAAATCCACAATTTAAAATTATGCTTTTGGGTAAATATGTTGTTTTCCATTTATTTGGCAAAGTGTGGTGTAGGCCTAATATTGAGTTTTGGTTAATTATGTAGGCCTATTTGATGTTTAGTTGTTTTGATCACTTAAGCTAACTTACTTTGATTTGTATGCCGAGTATATTATAAAACTAATATCAATTAAATTAAATACACTTGAAATTTAATAACTGAAATTTAATACTATAACTGATTTTGAAAAAGATGTTTTGAAATCACCGTCCCTTGTTGTTAGGAAAACCTTATTAGGCTTATATTTATTTTAGTTTAGGCCTATGCCAGTGTGTAAGAAAAATCAAGTTGGACTACAATTTTATTTTCAAATAGTTTGATTATTTCTGGAACCGTTTTTTTGCTTCCCCTTAAATCAAGATTATAACGAAGAAGCACGTCTAGAAGCACGTCAATGGTCTATGAAGGCTTATGCACTCCTCCACTGATGCATACACCACCATATCTACCATTCACCAGAGGCTGCAACAATAACACTACCTACATTTGTCCACCGGTCCTAGGTACTACCATTGTATTTGGATAACCTAATAGAACTCCGATCCAATGCAATATTTTGTTCCACTGGAAATTCGACTTTTTTGGCGCTATCTATTGGGGAAACGATGGAAGCTGTTTGAAACACCAATGCTACCAATGCTTTCTCCCTAGCGCTACCTCGCGGCGCGATCATGTACTATTTTCGCGACAACCTTTTTTCCTGAACACAGTCCCCGTATGGATGCAAGATCTATTTATTATTCATGATCTATGGTACTACTCCCTTTCTCGAGAGGTATTAAGTTAAAATCAAATTATAATCTTCGATCATCAGAAGTAGCACTAAGTACAAGAAAAATTCTTTGTTGGGTATTATTATAGCCAGTTATTATTATTTAATGATTAAAATATTAACTTGCTGTTGAGAAATCTACTTCTGTAGTTAACACAAAATATGTTAGGCTTATATATAAGAAAAATGAAACAGCCGGAGTAGAACCAAGGATTATGGGCTTTGGAGTTATTACGCTAACCCCTCAGATACAAGGCTCCCAAAATACTGAGAAATTCTATGTTCAAGGATTAGAGAAATTTATGAGTAAAAAAGTTAAGGAAATAATTTATTATTTTTTTGAAATTGGGTCATCATCACTAAGAAGTACAAAATGTTGACTCTATCTATCATTAACTACTTAAAAGATGGTTTTTTATTGGTATGGTAGGCTAACAAAATGGTGGCTAAAAATAAAAGCAGTTTAGGTCAAATGTTTATACAAAATTGTAGACTTGATGTTGAAGAAAACCTCCTGAAGATTTAGAATGGCTTTTTGAAACAACCCCCTACAATTCTACTTTCAGTCACTATTAAGTTTGAGTCAAATAATAATCTTTATTATTATTTTAAATTTTCCGCTTACACACTTCCTCAGCAAGGGATATTTAATTTATTCAAATCCCGGTTTTGGTAGGGCCTACCGTACATGTTTTTTCACTTGTAATAATTAGGTGATGATAACCTAGGTTTTTCGCCTTTAAAAACAAAAACAAACAAAAAATCACTTGTAATTTAATTAATTATAATCTTTAATCATCAGAACTAACATTAAGTAGGTTACAAGAAAAATTCCTTTTACAACAATCTAAAAAGTATGTTAATTACCATATGTTATTAATTTGAATTGTGTTTGGATTGCACAGACATAACAACTCTTCCCCATTTAATCAAAGAGACCCCACTTAATCAAAGATTTAGTCTTTCCACCGGTCGTCTTATTTAAGTAGATCTACATAATAAATCATTATGTGTATTATAAAGCTATGAGCTTGAGATATTATACAATTTTGATAAAAGTTAAAAAGATATACATGTTCTAGCAAGTCTATTTTGATTGGGTCTGCGTAAAAAAATAATTTTATTACTGTGAACTTGAGGTGATATTAGGTGTTTCAGAATAAATTTGACGATGGCCTACTTGAAAAGATGAATTCTTCAAATTCACAAATTCGTTTATAGTTGATGGTAAATTGTTGTTTTGTTCATGTTTTCTGTCTCCTTGTTAGGACATAGTGTGTCATCTCTCCTTGACTTTAACCTTAGAACTGGCACGGTTAAAGCTTAAATTGGCCAGCTCGTTTTTAGCGTTTTGCAAGCATATTTTTAAAAATTTGCCAAAAATAGTAAATGAACCCCAATCCAAAAGTGTTCAATAGCTTTTTTGTAGAAGGAACTTCAAAGAATTCAAATATGCCACTAAAAATTAGTTTATTTTGAAATTGTAAAAGTTATTAGCTCAAGAAACAAAAAATGTTCAGTAACGAAAGGAAAAAGTTCAACTTTAGGCCTACATAACAAGTAGTAAACATTTTTTGTATTTTTTTCGTAAGCGTAAAAAAGTTTTGTAATTTAGTTCTAAATAGAACTGTATAAAAACATTTATCAATTTCAAATTTTTTATTTTGAAAAAAACAGTTTTTATGTTCCAAGTAGGCCTACACGACTGGTAACAAACCTAGGCCTAGATTGTAACGTCATTTACTAATATATGCTTTGCCCAAAAATGAAATATTATTATAACAAAGTGTAGAGGATAAATCAAAGAAAAGAACAATATACTTGTCTTTCCTTAGTTCACAAAAGAGTTTGAGTTATATTTATTTGAATAACAAAATGACATCAATCTAATGAAAAGCCGCTACCTTACACTCTGCCTATAGGACGGGACACTTGAATAACGTGGGAACCCACGCGCTAGAGTTTCTCACTAGAACGTTCATTTCAACTGTCGTCTAGACAGACAAAAAACCAGTTATTTCTAGATTACTGTAAAGAAATCTGTCAAAACATAAGGCAGTGCCTTCCCAATATCGGTTAACAAATGGGCTTTTTCATTGGTTGAGAAACGGTCCAATCGCAAGGGTTTACAGTAATTCTTGGAAAAAATACTAGTTTTATAGTGACATCTGATTGGAAGACACCAACAGAAAGATAAAATCTCGACGAATCCAACGGTATCGTTATAATTGCCAAAGAAACATTATTGTAGATGGTCTTAAACGTTGAAGAAGTGGGAAATAACAGTACAATTGTATGCACATTCGCACACGGAAAGAGCTGTAGACCGATGTGCATATTTTAAAACGATGATTACGTATGTAAATATATGTTTTACGAAAAAGTTGTAAATACAAAAATTAAAGTTTAATTCATTTCCTTTCCAATGGTGCCATTTTATTACGATTGGATAATTCTAAGTGAATTAATTAATCAAAAATGCAAATGTATGCAAATTCTCGCTAATTGTCGAAATAGCTGCATCTTGCGCCTGAGAGAACGTCACTTTGGGCAGTCTGCCACCTGGAGGGTTAAAAAATCTATGATGTTCTGATTTAGTGGGTCTCAACTGATTTATATGTTTTTTTCAGAATGTAGCCACCATCTAACTTAGTTAAATAGTAACGTCTCCCAAAATAATTTACCACTGAATTTTCATTGAAGATGCTCTCTGTAATTTCTTGCTTGTACAAAATCTCCAATATTAAATGATCTAGTGATATTTGGACTTTTAAATTCCATAAGATCTCTTTTTGAAGGTATCATCATGTTCAAGAA
Organism: Philaenus spumarius; assembly: GCA_018207615.1. Classification (NCBI taxonomy): domain Eukaryota; kingdom Metazoa; phylum Arthropoda; class Insecta; order Hemiptera; family Aphrophoridae; genus Philaenus; species Philaenus spumarius. The sequence goes on along the minus strand of JAGFPH010003345.1, from coordinate 76,097 downwards.
TGTACCTTTCTGCCAAGATGAAGTTCTGCAGGCGTTAGTTCATTTTCAAGTGGAGTAGAATATTTTAATAACAATCTATAGTTTTTGTTGTAGAGAATAACCTTTTTCTTGTAACATATAGATCAGCTTAGAGTCTGTATAGCTCACTCTGCAGATCCATTTGGTAGTTAGGAGTAATTAACCTCTGTTTAATTCTGTGGTGCTTATAAAATGAAGAAAATTCATCTCATGTAAAAATTGAAGCATTATCGCTTACTATTTATTTTGCTATTCCTTGCCTTGAAAATATGTCTGATGAAAATGAAATTGTAGAGCTCGATGTTGTAGTTTATACATACAATTTCACCTCCATCCACTTTGTAAAACCATCCACCACAACAAAAAGAAAATAATGTTGTTGAAAGGGACAGGCATAATCTATAAGAATAGACTCCAGTGGTGCCTTGGTTCTTCCCATGTATCAAGAAGAACTTTTGGTGGATTTTTCTTAACTTGTGAACAAGGAATT